>PVHP010003011.1:0-65000 GCA_004024765.1 Zapus hudsonius | reverse complement strand
AAGTTTTCTTATACCCCAGAACCCTTCCTCATCAGACATTCCCCAATGGAACCATAAGGGCCCAGCTCATCTTTACAGCTTTTCCAACAGCCCTTCCCATCCTGAAGCTTCTCACTGAACACATGACATCATGGCCACTCCTCTTGTTCAGAGCTCAGAATAGCCATCATGCCAGGATAGGGAGCAAAGGATGACTATTTCCCAGAACACCTTCCTCACCAGATGTGGAAAACTCATTAACAAGGCTAATAAAACGATGTTGACAAGTTAGCCACTGGTGTTTGCTGAAGAAGTTACTCTACTTAATAGCATCAGGCATTTTCGAATGGCAAGGAAAACATGTCATTTATACCCTTCCATTCGTGCCAGCCAAGCCGAGAGGCAGCAGTTGTCCTTCACAAGATAGTTCTGTGCAAGACAACTTCAGTGTGGTTCAGATGCACTCTTGTAAACTCAACTTGGAAACATTCAGGGTACATTTTGATGTCTATTAGAATTGACATCTGGCATCTTTAAGGAAATGTACTACCAAATCTGGAACGGTGCATGCATGAGGTAAAGTTGAAAAGTATTGCAGTTCCCAGATGTGTTCCCATGGAATAAGAGCATGGTTTTGCTCCTGTAAGTTCTTCTGGAGTCAAGTGTCATCCTTTTTGGAGCCGTGGAAATGGCTCAGAGGTAAGAACACTTGCTTCACAAGCACGATAGCCTGAGATGGTTTGAGTTGGATCAGTACCCACATTGACTGATCAGCCAGTCTGATCAGAAAAAAATGCAGTGAGAGACTGGAAAAGTGATAAAGGAGAATGTTTGACCATGTCCCCTGGCCTTTGTGTATCTGCACATGCACTTTATATATGTATCTCTCTCACAAACAGCACCACAGGGACTACACATACATACCAAATCAGAAAAAGAAATACTATGCCTTCTAGGAATTCAACAGTCAAAATGTCATAACATAGCTTCCAATTCTGTGCTTATGGAATCAGCCCACAAGACCACAGCCCTATCTGGGCAGGTGATACGCCTTGGTACAAAAACTAAATCCTACGCTTCCCTCTAGAACTTTAATTAAAAAAAAATCACAGTAGCTGATTTCTATACCTTAGGGGTAGATTTCCAAAGCAATGGGTGGCAAGTAAGCGGAGAGACTTCTATTGATATTAATGGCAGTCGTGGAGCGAAATCACTGAGCCCCGCTTGGCAAACTCATTCTTTAATGCTGCAGTTGCTTTAAATTAATATTTTACAAAGACCTAAAGTAATTAGACTGCGTCTTACTAAATGCTCCATTTACTCATTAGATATTTCAAACTGCATCTTTTGCTGCAGGCCCATTGGGGCCACACCAAGTACTCTAAAATATATGAATGACTTCAGTGGGAACTTTTTAAAGAAATGCTGGTGCAAGGCAAGGCCACAGGCTCCTCACTGGTGACCAATTAACACTGGCCCATTATTGTACACACTGCTGGGACTCGAGGGACGTCACTTAATTATGGCTATCCAGACTCAGGAAGCAATGAGATGTTTTCACACATGTCTTATGTGCACATTTTAAATGTAAGCCTTCATTCATGCCCTGTGCTTTGATCTGCTGTTAGGCCTGTTAAGGACTATTATTCACTCTGACCATTTTGCCCATCCTCTAGAGGAAGCCAACCTCTCTCCCAGCTCTGGTCAAAAAGACCAAATGGAACCCAGTGCCCTTGGCTCTTTCAAAAATGGACCTGCTCGCTAAACTGGCCCAATCCCTGAGACTCCCTAGCTTATTCAACAGGTGAAGGAAAAGATGTTTTCTCTTCTGTTGAGTGAGGGACTGGAGGGACAGAAATTGCTGGAGGTCATTTCTGATCATTACTTTTGAGCAAAGAGGCAGCCCCAACTAAATGGAAGATCTTCGTGCAATCACTGGGACCTGTATCCATCTGCAAGTCATATCCACAGTATCTGTATATCAAACGCAGCCCAGTTTTCTTTACCTTTTTTTCATACGTAAGCTAGTTTAGGGTAATTTGTTTTTTTTAAATATTTTATTTATTCATTTTCAAGCAGAGAGATACAGAGAGAGAGAAAGAGAGAGAGGGAGGGAAGGAGAGAGAGAGAGCACTTTGTGGGTCTGGCTTATGTGGGTCCTGGGGAATTGAACCTAGGGCCTTAGGCACTGGAGGCAAGTGCCTTAACTGCTGAGCCATCTCTCCAGCCCCAGGTAGTTTGTTTTTAATTCACTTGCATGTAGACAAAATTTCTAACTGACACAACTCAATTTTTTCATATCACACAGTTATTCTATTTCATTCATTTGGTACTGAGGCCCAGGAGAAGGACCCCTGAAGGCATGTTCATCATTTGAGGTCCAAAGATAGCTTGCAAAGCATTAATCAGTTCTTTAAAATAATGTTCTCTTATGCTATGTCACTTTTTCAGTCACATATCCCCCACCTCAAGAAGGTTTTCAGAGCCTTGTAACTAGTAACAAGAAGATCTGTAAGGAGATGGACAACAGCCCCAGAGAAGGACTTTATCTGAAACTGGCTGCCTAATGAAGGTCAATTTCAGGGTCTCTACATCAGCTCTAAATGCTAAAGAATATAAACTTATATAGCAGAAAGTTACAGTTCATTCAAACTGGACTTGGTTTCCTGGGAGATAGAGGTGAAATGGGATTGCATATGAATAAATAAAGCGATGCTATACATATAAGGACTAGAGCTGGGGAGATGGGTCAGCAGTGAAGGGGCTTGCTTGAATAGCTTAACAACCTGGGTTTAAATCCCCAGTACCCACGTAAATCCAGATGCACAAAGTGGTGCATACATTTGGAGTTTGTTTGCAGTGGCTAGAGGCCCTGGCTCACCCATTTTCTCTCTCTGTCTCTCTCTCTATCTCTCTCCCCTCTATTTGTCTCTGCCTGCCAATAAATAAATAAAAATATTTTAAAACTTAAGGACTAAAGACTGATTTGTTTCAGAGGTTTCTGTTCCTATGTGTACATAATGTACTATAGCAGTCTTACCTTATCTGGCAGGAGAGAAGGGGAAGATATTTCCAGATCATCAGTGGATATCTGATACTGTAGGTGATACTAAACGTTGTATATATTATTCATCTTCCTATATTTCCTGTAAACTAGACACAGTAAAATCTCAGCAACAATAACGACATATAATAATTGTAATAATATATAATAGTAGGAATTTTCCATTGTGTATGCTGACACCTCTAAGAAGCTCCCCAAGAAGAAAAACTATTTAACTTGGTCTAATGTAATATTTGACCAACTGTTTTATTCTGCATATGGTTTATTTTGCATTTATACTGGCAGGGTTAGTTAAGTTTTTTTGGATCTATGGGTTTGAGTTTTTCATTACAATTGGAACAAGTTCAACATCATTTCTTCAAGTGTTTTTCTTTTCCACCCTCTGTTTTCCTTATTGGTCTCCAATTATACACTTGGACCTTTTGGTATTATCTCACAGTTAACTGAAGCTCTCAGCACATATTTAACTTTCTCTCTTCCCTCTTCCCCAGCTTCAACTTCAACACCCCTCATTGACCTGCCTTCATTAGTTCTTTATACTTTGGTCACCAAACTCTTGCTAAGTCTCTCCCACGAATTCTAAAAATAACAGATACTGTATTTTGGTGCTACAATTTCCATTTGGTTCCCTTGGAAAGATTTATTTCTACCCTGAGATATTCCCATTATACCAATCCTATAAAACATTTAATGTATTTACAATAGTTATTTAAATACTTCTCTGCTCATTTTGGTAACTAGGTCATCTGTTGAGTGCTACTATTGGCCGCTTTCCTTTGTGAGTACGTCTCATTTTCTTGATTCCTTCCTTTGCCTTTCTCCTTCTTTGCTTTTTTGTTCCATTCCCTCCCCTTCCCTGTTACTTTTCCCTTTCCCTTCCCTTCCCTCTTTTCTCTTTCCCTCAACTATTCTTTCTTTTCATTTCTTTGTGCTGGGGATAGAATTCAGGGTTTACTCACAGATCACTCGACCACTGAGCTACTCTCAGTTTCTTCTCTTCTCTGATCTCAAAATGTTGCTGGCTGACTATAAAAAAACACAAACCATCTGAAAAACTAAAGGAAGAAAACATGAAGGTTGCTGTCTGAGGGCTTCTTATCTATCAGCACAGAAGAAGACTACAGTTCCACTTCCTGGGTGAGCATGTGCTTGTCTAGCACCTGGCTCTTCTGATTTAGTCCCCCTTTCAACAAAACCAACTGGAAGAAGCAGCCCAGGCTCCTCATCCTAATGCAGGTTTGTGTGGGTCCAGAGTCTCAGGCTTGCAGTGCCATGGGGAGGGAATTGGGGCTGGAACCTGGGAAAGAAACCACCCAACAGAAGCAGATGTGTGAGTATGAACATTGAGAGAGGAAATTCATGCTTATTTTTTGTTGTTCATTCTACTTTTTGATTAATTAATTAATTAATATTTATTTATTGCAATCAGAGTGATACACAGAGAGAGTGAGCCAGAGAGAGAGAGAGTGAGACAGAGAGAGTATGAGCACCCCAGGGCCTCTAGCCAGGAAAACGAACTCCAGATACATGTGCCATTTTTTCATCTGGATTCTGTGGGTATTGGAGAATTGAGGGAATTGAACCCAGGTCCCTTGGCACTGGAGGCAAGTACCTTAACTGCTGAGCCATAGCCCTCATGGTTTTTTTTAAGGTTTAATATGTCTAATGAAACAACATTAAACTTGAAACTGGAGTTCCTTAAACAGATGACAAAGTTGTGACTTGTGTTGGCTCAAAACATTCCTCAACTTAGAGTCTTTCCTCAATCTTGTTCCTAAGGACATAAACTACTGCAGTCAGGTGGGGAAATGTCTTTGCTGTGTTGTGACCTTCAGAATGATCTAGTTTCAGAGGGTTTTGAAACAGAGTACCAGGGGAAACCAGGACAATGAAGCCGGTCTAACATTTTCTGCTTGTTGGGGATGAAGAATTCTTGATTATGTCCTTGGGATTTGTGGACTAAATATCTTTGTATCCGTGTTGGTCATACACAGAAGCCTATGAGCTAGCTCTCTCCTTCCCTTTATCATTGGGGAAACCAACCTAAGCACACCAACTCTCTTAATTCTAATAAAAAAAAAAAAAAACCAGCATCAGTATCTGGGTGTGGTGTTGCATGGTGATGCATGCCTGTCATCCCAGCACTTGGGAGAAAGAGGCAGGAAGTTTTCAAGTTTGAGCCCAGCCTGAGATACCTTGTTTTTTGTTTTTTTTTTTAAATTAAAAAAATATTTAGGGGGCTGGAGAGATGGCTCAGCGGTTGAGGCACTTGCCTCCAGTGCCTAAGGCCCCAGGTTCAATTCCCCAGGACCCACATGGGCCAGACCCACAAGGTGGTGGCCCTGGTGCGTTCTCTCTCTCTCTCTCTCTCTCTCTCTCTCTCTCTCTCTCTCTCTCTCTCTCTCTCTCTCTCTGTGCTTGAAAAATAAATAAATAAAATATATTTAAAAAAATAACAGATGGCCGTAACCTTTAAAAAAAATATTTAGCTCAGTTGGTAAATCACTTTTCACTGAAGTATGAGGACTGGAGTTTAGATACCCTCGACACATGGAAATCCAGATGGGCAGAGCAGAGAGCAGGAATCCCCCAGCAAACTGGCTAATGAGACTAGTTGAAATAGGTGAGCTCTGGGCTCAAGCGAGAGACTGACCTCAGTAAAATAAAGAAGAGAGTGATTGAGAAAGCCTCCTGACATTAGCCTCTGACATCTCTTCCTTCAACACGTATGTGTGTCCACATGCATACACACACGCGCGCGCGCACACACACACACACACACACACACACACACACACCAATGAAGGAAAGAGATAAAGTAGAAATAAAAAATTAAAAGGCAGAATCACATAGAAGATCTTGTCCCAACACTGTATGTCAGCTAATTTGTTCAGTATTCTTTGGATGCTAGTAAGAAACCCTGAAGTAACATTGGGACTTCAGGAACACCTATTTTAATATTCACACTTGCTAAAAACATGCTCTGTGACGTCAACAAGGTGTTGTTTTACCACGCAGGAAATTAACCCCAAAAAAGAATCTGCAAGTGGTAATTTATACAGTAATAGATTTTGATGAATATTTTTCAAAATGTTCTCCTGATGCTTGACATGGTAATGAGTCATGCCAGATTACATCAATCATGTTGTGTCATTACAAAAACAACAACCCCCAAACCACAATGTGCTGTTCAAGATGGAGTCGCAATGGACCACAGTTAGAAGGTATCCATTTTTAGAAAGAAAAAAGTACTGCAAATACTTACCCAATAGTTTTTACCCAATTACCAAATCAAGGAATGCATGCAAATTCTCTCTGAAACAGATATTAGATAGTCTCATATTTAACTTTTTAGTATAAGATATATACTAAGAAAAACTATTATCAAGAAAAAATATTAAACTATGTATGCTCTAACATAACAAAGTGTTTGGTGCCATTCTCAAAAAAATAAAAAATGGTTTGAGTCTCTCCAATTCCAATTCTTAGCTTATCAACCGGGTGGGTTATGTGGAAACTTAATGTAGATGCTACTTTGTGGGCTAGGGAGGAGGCTGTGCCAATCAAGTGATTTCCATGCAAGCATACAACCTGAGTTGGGATCCCTAGCAGCAATGTAAAAACTGGAAATGGTGGTGGATACCTGTCATCCCAGGACTGGGAGGTTGAGACAAAATAATCCTCAGGGATTGCTGACTATCTTACCCTGTCAAATTAGTGAGTTCCAGGTTCAGTGAGAGACCCTGTCTCAAGAAACAAGGTTGGAGAATGAGTAAAACATTTGGCCTCTACATACACAGAAAAATGTATGCATAGCTACACACACAAGTGTGCCCATACTCCTGCAGACATGCCTACTTGCACCACCCATCCCCCAACTAGTTTGTGCCAATGAATCAATCACATTCCAAGTAAAACAATGCTGAGTAAGGAGATGATGAAATTATTTTAAAAGTTTCTACACAATCCACAAAGCTCTTTGGGAAGATCATTGTTCCTCTGGCCCACTAAAGAAATATTTCTACAGGCTGTCCATGCTATCAAAATCAAGAGTATTTTCTCCCCCCCTCAATTATGATTTAATTCCCTTTCTTCTGGATTCTAGTAGAAACAGAATGGTAACTAGTATATATTTTAGAAAAAAAATTGCCTCTGTTTCCCCATCTCTAAAGCTTTAACCTCACACAGTTGTAGTCAACGACCTCTTCAAATAAGATTGAATCTATAAAATTGATAAAAAAAAATCAAGTGGGGTTGATTAAGTTTAACATGATCGACCAACTCTTGCTCTTAGCACCACTGAATTTAAATTCATTGGAATGTTTTTGTTTCTGAACAAGACAATGAACATTTTTGAAAGATATCAGTCAGATTTCTGTTGCTATAGCAAATTCCTGAGATAACCAGCTTATCAAGAGAAAAAGGTTTATTTTAGATCACAATTTTCGAGGTTTTAATCCCTGATTGGTTGACTTCATTTCTTTTAGGATTGTGACAAAACACCATTCTGTGACAGCCATGTGGGCAAAACTGTTCTCCATGTGTAGGACACAAGAGAAGAAGAGGAAGATCTGTGATCCCCATGTCTCTTTTAAGTGTGTGCCCCAATAACTGAAGACTTCTTGTTAAGCCCCATGTCTTAAAGGTTCTGGTACCTTTATATAGTACCACGGACTGACTGGGGAGCAAGCCTTTAACATATGGACTTTGGGAGACATTATATCCAAATCATAGCAAAAATTTATTATAATTCATTTGCCTATGTTTTTTAAAACTCTAAGAAGATCTGTCAAATTATTGGATACATGGCGGCAACCATCTTGACTTAGGCAAGAAGGGAAGAGTTGAAAGGAGACGCAATCAGTGTGTCACTTGAACGCAAAGATGGAAACGAGAACACATATGGAATCTAAAGCCAATGTGCATGGAGTTCAAGTCTTCACATCAATCGCTGGTTGTAGACATTTATCAAGCTCTGTCTCTCTTCAAGCCCGTTTTCCTGTTTGTCTTCTGTAAAATGGGAACCCTAACAGTGCCCATGAGGAGAATATGGCATAGCTCCCGGGGACATTTAAGCAGAAGCTACAGTCTCAGCAAAGCACATCCCAGCGATATCACACCCGGAGAAACAATCCTCCAGTGTCACTGTGCCTGTCACTCACTGGAAGAAGGTTCAATGATATAAGTGAAAGCCAGGATCGGCAGGGCATGCCTGTATTCTCAGTACCAGGGGGTCAGAGGCAGGAGGGTTGAGAGTTCATGGTCAGCCTGAGCTCTGGGTGACACTTCAAAATTCAGTCCTCCAAACTGAAAAACAAAGACTGTATTTTTTCTAACCTTTAAAAATTAATAATTAGCAAAATTATTAATTAATAATTAGTTAGATTAATTAAAAAGACAACTAATCATAGTCACGGATTTTTATTACAGAATCGAAATAAAGAAGAATCCAAATTCTCATTCCTGACTTAGAGAAATACATGCAGAGAGGCAATGTAGTGTGACTTAAAGTTATGTTGAAAAAAATGTCTGTTTTTTTCACACCTCTCTCTTTCTAGTCACTAGAAAATATTTTGCTCTGCAGAAGCCATTTCCCTTGAATATTGGTTGTTGCATTACTGGAGATTCTTCAGGTGATTATCATATGGAACCGCAAGTCCACAAGGCCAGAAGTCCTTCAGGGTGAGCTGTGGCTTAGGTCCACTGGGAAAGTTCTCAAAGAAAATCACAGTGTACCACTTGCCCTCATTTGCATGCTTCATGACACTCACGGTGTAGAGGGTCACAGGCTCATGATTTACAAGGAGCCACTTCTACTCTCTAAGGTTTGAAACATGTGAGAATAAATCACACTGGAAGGAGAGAGACCTAGGATGTCTTTGGTGACAGTTGGTCATTACCAAGGAAACTGCTCCCTTGGTAACCGTGGTCAGTACATCTGTCTAGTTGCATTTCGAAGACTCACGAAGTCATTCCCATGGAAAAATGTGTTTCAAAATGAAAACACATAGAGGGAAAACAATGAAAACATAAATAAAAAAATATTGGACTTGATAAAGAATTCTTCACTTTTATGGCAAAGTTGTTATGAAGGAATTATGGTGTTCATGGTTAAGGGTGTTAAGTCAGAAACAGAAATCAAAAGGTCCCCATTTAAGCCAGCCCAGAAAACAAAACAAATGTAAACCAGATAATCATTGGGTTTACTATTCACAATACACGTGGAGTTTAGACTTCATAAAAGTGTTCATAGGGAAGCTTATTTCAAACATTGAGCAATCCCAGAGAAAGGAAGCTAATGTCCGTGTCTCATATAAGGAGATGTGAGTAAGATGAAGAGAGACGAAGGTACAGACCAGATTAGGAAGAAGGTAGAAAGTTAAGTTCTATTGGGAATTAAGAAAAGTAATTTCAAAGTAAAAATCTAAGATGGTAGAAAAACATGATCATTCCAAAAAAAAATTACTCCCTCACAGCTCTTAAGGAAGACAGAGACACCAGTGCTCACTTTGAGAGCCTAGAGAGAGAGTGAAAATTTGAAATTAAAAAATGTTGAATAACACTTGGGCCAGGAGAAGCAGGCTGAGTACTAGGCTATCCATGGTCCCCTGCCAGAAGGACTGATCCAGACGACCCACGGAGAAGGATATCCAGCTGATTGGGGATAGGGAGAGGGGGGGCATTGGGGAATTGGGGATAACAACTCATTGTTTGCCCACTAAATAATGTAACTCAGTATGGACAATAAATATATATTAAAATAAAAAAATAAAAAAATAAAAAGCAGGAGAAAAAGGAAAAAAGATATAAATATACAGCTTTTAATAGATGTTACCAACATAAATTTCATTGAGTTTTTTTTAATTCTCATGAAAATTAATTTATAAATGACAGTGAACATGGTTCATGAAGACATTCATTGGAATAGGAATTTGGAGGGTCTATATAAGAAAATACATTCATCCATTACAATTAAAGGCTAGCTAAAGTGAAATCCTGTGAGCTTATAGCTTAGTTCATATTCTGAAAGCACCAAATAAGTTGAGAGAATTATGAGAAGCTGTTGTGTTATGTTTACAGATGGACCTTAACCAATGCATAGTATTTTAAAAAATTGTCTACATATGTTTTCCTCATCTTAACAGCCTCAAAGTGTTGTAAAGTGGGTAGTGGTTGTGACAGGATTATCATCATCTAGATTTGCTCATAAAACCCTGTGACATGGAGTCTGGAAAGATTGCTCAGTGGTTAAGGCATAGGTCTGGAAAGCATAAGGACCAGGGGTCTGAGTGCCTAGTACCCACATAAAACCAGGTGCATAGTGGCTCATGCATCTGGAGTTCATTTGCAGCAGCAGGAGGCCCTTATGTGCCCATTCTCTCTGTTTCTCTCTATGTGTGTGTGTGTATATATATATATATATATATATATATATCTGTGTGCTTATAAATAAATAAATAAATAAATAAATAAAATAAAATAAAATTTTTTTTTAAAAAACTTGCAGCATGGGTAAGGATCAGTAGCTTGGAAGCAAGTCTCGGTGACGAGAGTAGGTGAAAAAAAGCACAAACCTCAGAGATGAATCCCTGAGGGTTAGATCAGGAATGTAAAGAAATTTTAGGAACACTTTAACCAATTTATTTTTCGTATGTGTTTACTTTTTATGTTTGCACAAGTGTGAAAGATGATGAAAATATGTGTCTAAATCTAAAACTGTTCTTTTGCTCAGTACAGAATCAAAATTCTAGGTGGTAAGACAGCATTGCATTATAGTTCACGCATCATGGCCTCTTATTTCTGAGTGGTAAATAAGAATCGGTGTGCCTGGTTATAACTGACAGTGGCCGAGAAATGATGAAATATGGGGCTGTAATTAGATATCACCTGTTATTGCTAAAAGATGTGGCAAAAAGGAAATAAAATTGGGGTATATTAATGACCAAAGAAACACTCCCTACTTCCCCCTTCCCACCCCGCTACCAAAAAATGGAAGGAAGCAAGGATAATAAAGGTGTACAATGAATTACTGAGTATCAAACATTTAAAAAAGACCCCCAAACTTGTAAGCAGTTCTCTATGACAAAGCATACTATAATTAATCAAACGATTCAATCAATTTCATAGATGACCTTGGTGCTCAATCTTAGTCTGCTTCTGTCCCTTAATCGGAAATCCAATTTAATGTCTGATTTTGTACATCAAAGAGTCAAACTAGGTTCAAGTGACATATTTTCTCAAAGGAGACAAACTTTCCCAAATGTTAAGGTTGATGTAGATATCTTAGGTAGAGAACCTCTAAGTTTGGTAGTTCTATGGAGCAAGTCGATTTTTTTCTTGGATAAATTATTCATCAAGACTATCTTCAATGTCAAGCATAAAATGGTATCTTTACAATATTGCTAGTCAGTTATTGTAATATTCTTTTTCAACTGATTTATCTACCAGGGTCTTTTTTTTTTGTGCTTGTTGATTGAAAAGTCAATTCTGAATGCATTGCATTTTCCTGATCTGTTTGACAGGAGGGTCGGGAACCATGGGAGGCTAGGATCCCGCTTCCAGTCTTACATTCCTGCTGGGTGATCCTGTCGCATGTCAGTAAGAGACAGTGAACTCCAGCTTTATAGTGTAACTTCCCTTCTGTGGTGAGCGATTTTCATTTTGGCACATTAACGAACACAATATGAAAGTGAAAATCCCTAAAGGGAATGTGAAAATCTGTATGCTCTCCAGCTGATTCCTCAAAGTCCGTTTTCAAGATGCACTTGTTTTGAGATCCATTGCAACAGGAAAACTGTATTTACCAAACCATCTAGCACATTCCTAGACAGACACAGAGAACATCCATTGATATTGGCATACCCCTTCCTTCAGAGTTTGGTTTTGAAGGCCCTCCTTCCCTTGTCGACAATATAATTTTGAAGTACCCAGTAATGGTTGGAAAATTTTAGCTTGCTTATCTAACTGCAGTTGATACAAAAGCCATGTGTAACAGTAGGAAGAGCCCATTTCCCAGCCTGCGCTGCAATATGATCATGTGACCATATTCAGGCTAATAGGATGTTCACAGAAATGATATATTCACCTCTAGCCATTATTCTATTCTTTCTCGGAGGATTCTGGGACATAAAGGAAGGATGAGCCATAGAAAGAAATAGCCTGGGACCCACACCCCCCGACCAAAGAGCAGAACTGCACACTCCAAACCCACATTTGGGTTGAGAGAAAAACATCAATTTCTGTTATGTTAAACTGCTGAAATACTGGGACTGTTGGTTTTAGTAACAAATTGAACAGTAATAGTAGCATAATAGATAAGTCCCAATTCTGTTCCTTTGGAGCTTTCCCCCTGCTGTATTCACACGTTGCTGATGGTCCGGGTGATGGGTTGCTCACAATAGATCACAACTATAAATGCAAAACCACAGCCATGATCATTTGTGTGCTGCAGAGAATCATGGTCCAGGCAGACACAAACATTCTAGCATTTGTCTTATCTAGGCACACATGACAAGAGTCCTTTGCTGAGGGGGACAGAGGAAGTTACCATAGGGAAGATTGAGACAAAATGACAGAAGACTAGAGTGGCCAGGGTAGAGAAAGTGAAAGAAATGGTTTGTGTAAAATGAAAGCTGGGAGGCAGAGGTAGGAGAATTGCCAGGAGTTCAAGGCCAGCCTGAGATAACATAGTAAATTCCAGATCAGCCTGGGTTAGTAAGACCCTATCTTGAAAAACAAAACAAAAAAAAATGCTGTAAAATGAGATTATGTGAGCATGAGAGGAATGCAGAGACAAAACTAGACTAGAGAAAATATGTTGTTCATGCAGATATTAAAGACTATATATACCCTTTGCCCTTCAAAAAGGACAGCTCTGCTTACATTGTGTGGGAGTGGATTGGACATATTTATATAGACAGGGTGTGAGAATATGACAGTCCTAGTATATGGGTAACCCAGAAAAAATATGAAACATAAAAACAGTTCAGCACTGGAAAGCATTTTGAGGACTAGATAATTAATGTTTTGCTAAACTTTAGTTATTTTTAATGTGATGTTATTTTCTTCCTTCACAGTTTGGGTCATAGCCTAGTTAATCCTGGTACATTTGACAAGGAGATAGATATCTGCCTTATACCACTGAGAACATAAAAGCAAATTAAATTACTTGGGGCTGGTTTTGAGTGATAATTTCATCATCCATATCCCTAGCACCCAGGATACCAGGAGTCTACAAATCCCCCATCCACTGCAGTTACCGAGAGGAAACCCCATAGAGACCCTGGGATGACCTACCTGTGATTGTCTGGGAAATACCATGACAGGTCAATTTTTCCAGAGATTTGTATGAAGGGTATCCTCAAAACCCACAAGAAGAAGGTCTTTTCATCTCTCCTCTGATTCCCTAGATTTCTGGCCCCAGTGCCCTTCTGTCTCCGACTCTGTCCTGATTCCCTGATCCCCAAGAGAATTCAATCCTGATGGCCTGAATCTCTCATGCTACTTGTTCTTCCTGTATATACAAAACCCACTGGGATGGAGGTTAAAGAGTAAATCCTACTCTTGGAATGTTCCTTGTCCTTCTCTGGGCCCCAGGCGGTTTCCTTCCCTTGTGATTCATGCTGTAGCGTCTGGACATCACACTTTCCCAACCACATAAACATCAGGGCAGGTTCGTACTAGCCCTGTCTTTTCTACCCATGGGAGAATGAGCTAGATGTTCAGCCCTTTGCTTTTTTTAAATTTTCACGCTTATTTCACCTTTCCAAAAGCAATATATAGAGAGCGTGTTGAAGACAACGCCCCTGAATTGAGCTGTTTCTAAAAGGTGTCTTTTCCTCATAAGAAAGGATGACTGATTCCATGTAGCTGTTCTCATGGTGCCATTGGAGACTTTCAGAGTCATGCTGTTAATTTGGTGATATTAACTTTTGAGTCACTTGACTAGACGGTTTAGGAAGCAACAATTCTCTTAAAACTCCTATAATTACATTTGGACAAGTTTGCGCACAGGATTGCAAGTCCACCAGCTTATTATAACCATGGTGGAATTCACACACCGTCTTCATTATCCTATGCTTAAAGCAGAGTGAGCACACTCCTCGGAGGGTAATTTTAGACTGGCCACCGACACACTCTACAGTGTTTATAAAGAAAACAAAACTTGGATGTTGGCCCTTTTAATTATAACTGGCAGAATCACTACACCCCAAATCACATAATCTCTTCACATTATATCTTTGAAGACATCTGCTTGCAAAGCAGTAACAAGGAACTTGAATTCTAAAAACAAACTTCATACTAGATTGATTGGTCTGGCGAGCCATACTTTTGAAGTGCTGGTGGATTCTGAAAGATATAGTCCTGAACTTCCAGCAAAGTTTGAAACACTCTATAATGGAGAGATATCTACTTGTCTTTGGTCTGGACACCAAGGTTAGTGCCTGAGCCCTGTGTTATTGAAAAGTCCAATGGTCAGTGCCATAAACTTCACCCAGCATTTCTACTTTGTAATTTCCAAATAAATGTCTAGTCAGTGCAACTCTCTGTCAATTCCACCACATTATTTCACCTGGGAAATAATAGCCACATAAGGTACTCTGTTGTATCTGCTTTCTCTGACATTTGAGGACAACCAACCCAAAATACCAACAGTCCAGCAAGGAATGAAAAAAGCCAATCTATGACATCATCTGGGCTGTTCAAATATTCCCCACTCTCCAAGCAGACTTGAAACCTGATGGAAATCCATCTCTGAGCATCTCTTGTGTGATGCCAGTCACTTACTTGGGGCACACCCTGTCACGGTTCACTGCGTTCCTAAACTTGTCACGCCATAATCTGAAAGACTTAAGAGAAAGCGGTTGGCTGGCTAGGCAGGCACATCGGGCTCCTTCCTTTAGGAGGTGATTTTTCTATGGGTATTTGAGTTCACAGTAGGAAACATAAAGCAAACGCCTGATTTTGTTGCCAAAATCAAATTGCCAACCTCTTACACAGTCATGTAACTCATAAGGTCCCACCCTCCTTCCACAGCCCTAGCCAACGAGTCTGGTTTCCCTTTCCTAACACAGGATTTTCTGGAGGCCAGAATGAGTTGTTAAACACCACCAGGACATAACGAAGGCTGCTGGGAAAGTGAAAGCAATCACATCGTCCTGAAAAAGTCCAGCCGAAATGACCTCAAATTCCAACATGTCAAATATCCAAGTGAACGGCTCTTGAGCTGCAGGTTTCTGCTGCGGATCTTTCCCCAGTTACCTTAGCTTTGAGCACTGGCTCTACTTAAAGTGAGTACCCCTTTAAATATTAAAAATTACATTTATAAATAAATAAGGATAGTTTTAAACCTAGACAATTGAATGTATAATTATTTTTCAGAGGTCGCAAGTACTCAGAAAGCCTCACAGATGCTGACATTTGTTTTAGCACTGAGTTTATCAGTCTAAAGTATTTTTCCCCAAGTGTTTTTCCTGTCATGTATCAAACTTCTTCTTCCCAGGAGAGTTCCACTATTAGCTGGTACAGGTAGGGATCTTTGGGGTTCTAATAGTTCAGAAGCATGCTAGGAAGTGAGTTATTTTTGCATAGGTTCACTCTTCTAGAAAATACACAAACCAAGAAAGTTAATCATTTGATGCATATTAAAAAGTTTTGTGGGTTTTTATATATGTAGCACACAGATACCAGAAATACCATGAGAACTAGCAAAGCCACAAGAACGAAAGAAAGTATGAAAGTTGAGAAAAAGAATGAGGACAGTCCTAGGAATGGTTTATTTTAATGGACTTTTACAGTGTTTCCACTTTGTGTGCTTATGGTTCGATTATTCAACGTGTTTTCTTTATCCTTTCTTTTATTTTTTAGTAGGTCATGCCAGAGAGACTTTGACTGAGGAAAATCAGAACAGACTAAAGATAATGTGAGAGAAAAATATCAAGCGAGAATGTCATTCTAGAATTTTCTGTTTCCAGACAGCGAGAAGTGGGCTAGGTGCATTTGGACCAACCTCTTCATTCTTAGGGCTTCAACAGGAAACTGTGGGACTGAAACCTAGCTGGGCATAAAGAGAGATGTCATGTGTGTTCCATCTGCCTTTCCTCAGAGGGAGTGACCTATGTCCATTGACTTATAGCCCAGTTTTAGGTTTTGATTATTTTCTGTTTTCCACAGCAAATATTCCAAGGTGTTTTCATTAGCCAGGGGAAGGATAAATATGCACATTTGCACTGCAGAATCACTTGCCTCAATTGCTGCTGTGCTAGTCCACAGAGCTCCTCCCAGTCTCAGAGAATAAGTAGAAAAATCGATGACTTAGGCTCAGCTCTTTGCAATGTGAAGGAAGCAAGAGAGACTCTTTGATTCTCATAGGAAATGTAACGATGTAATTTCTGCAGTGAGTAATGGTACAAATAAAATTATGTTTATTATTTTATTCACAGCATTTAATTATAGAGGGAGATGGGTAGCCAGATAGAAACAAAGCCAGGAACAAGGGAAGGGCCCCTCTCTTCTTTCAGAGTGGAAGTCTAAAACAACTGGGAAGAACATTTCTAGAAGGCCTAGCCCAGGACAGCCTCCAGGGGCATGAGCCTCCTCTTGGGTTGGTCCAATAATGAACACTGGCCTATTTTCTAGCGTTTCTCTGCAGTAACTTGACATTTGATAGGCTCTCCTTTGGATTTAAGTCTCAGCCTCTGTGATGCCTGTGGAGGTCTTCCCATTTAAAGATAGTGGAGCTAAGCTCCTGAAACAGTTCTGTGTAGAGCCAACCTGTGACTCAGGGCCAATTATCCAAAATGACTTTGCCTATAGCTTACTTGCTTACCTTGCTGCTCTTAACTGAAATGACCCTGTGACCAGTCTCCATCACAAACAACACCTATTTATTTTATAAACAGCTTCACATTCATCAGAGGTGAAATACAGTAACTTACCACTCAGAGGTGAGTCTCTTCCCCTTTAAGACTTGGAGCATTTGCCGATTATCATGTTAACTCAAAAGTTTCAATCAAAAACCATAAGGACAGTGTTGCTCAAGAGTCGTGTTGAACAATAAAAATATAAAACATGACAAAACCTAATTCTGAGGCAATGGAATTGTATACAGAACAAACGAAACACACCTTAATGCCGGCACTCAGCTGTTCAAAATATAGTTAATAAGTTTCCAAACATGCAAATTCTAATTTTAAAATTAAGCCTTCCAATTGCCAATTTCAAAAAAAAAATGTAATGAGTTTAGAGTGGCCTTTTTATTATGCATGGTTTTATGTCTTTGGGTTTCAAAATTACCTAGCATGCATTTTCAACTTTGCTACAATTTCCGGGCTGTTTTCATTTCTATTTAAGAAAGGCTAAACACTAAGACGTGCTTCTGCTTTGCATTCTAATTGCACGTAACTGATTTGCACAGCAGAACAAAAAACTCATTTTCAGATTAAGAATCGTGCACCACGAAATAATTATTGTTCTGCTAGAAAAAAAAATATTTTCCCACTTTCTCCCCTCCGTTCTGTAAACGGTTTGCTGTGTTTTCCCCCAGGTTGCAAGCTTTTCATAGGCACCATGCATTGCTCTTTGGGGACGAAAATCATGCAAATGGAAAGGAGGAACTTACGACTGTTTTGACTACCTTCTTTTGCTTGCAACATAACACTTGCCTTTTATTATTTTATCTCCAACAATCAAGGGGTGACTAAATGGTTGCAGGTGGTGATGAAAATAAAAGCCATCCATCATTATTTATTAGGCATGAAAAAGATACACAATAATGTAATTTAATCTCAGAGCAGACAATTATTCCCACATATTGATAATGCGATGTGAAAGCTGTCATGAGTTCTAATATGATATTTTGGCTTTATTGGTGTGCCACGGCCAGTATGACAAATAATGAAATTGCATCAAAAAGGAGGGAAAAAAGGTAATTATGTGCATATGTCAATATCACCGGTGGAAAACATATCACTAAATTTTTAAAGCTTCTTCATTACAACTTGACCAATTCGAAACTTTGCAGTAGAAAAAAGAAAGTACTTAAAATGTCTTCACTATTTTGCTAAGATGAAAGCAAAATCTTTTGCAATTACACCACACCTCTCCTCTGAGTTAAGCAGTTACTCTGTGAGTGTTTTATCACGTAAAAATTTTGAAGAGAAGCCAGTTGGATAAAATATTTGCAAGAAGTATGTATATACCATCAGCTCAGATTTCTGAAATGCTCAAGTTTGCTTTAGTCTAGTAAAAATTTGCCGAGGAAAACTATGACCTCTGTTTTACAGAGCACATAAAAATAAGTACACCTAGCAAGGAATCTATCTTTTAGCCAAATAAAGGAAGTAGTTGAGAAATAAGCATCTTTAGTAGGAAAACTTCTGACTGATAAAATGCACCATCAAAAAAAAATCGAAGGTAGCTTTTTCACGAAGTTAAATAATTTCTACTTTTCTTTGGCTACATAACCCTTTCTCTGACCAGGTGCTGTACATGAAGAAAATAAATAGCTGGAACTCAACCTTTATAGCTAGAAACCCCGAGCCCTTGTTGACTTCTGCTTGTAAAGATTTGGGTTCCTTTAGACAAGGGATCCTTCCTAGTTAGAAATAAAGGTGATGCCTCCCAGGTGCTGGGAACACAGGTAGCTTGCTACAACCAGTTTGATTCTGTGCTGGGGAATTGAACCAAGGATTGATGTTTGCTACTACCTGAGCTATATCCCCAGCCCTATAGGGTAAAATTTTGTTAGATGTAACTCACATTGCAAACATTTCTCTCAATTCCTCCATAGTTAAAAGTATCAAGAATTTTGAGACCAAAAACTTTAAGGTAAATGTAAATTTTAAGCCAGGTGTGGTTATGAACACTTATAATCCCAGCACTTGGGAGGCTGAGGCAGGAAGGAACATTGCCCTGAATTCAAGGCCAGTTTGGGCTCAATAGTGAGACGCTGTCTATGTAACAAAAACCATCAGAAGAAAGACTATGAATTCTAAATCCCAAGAGTCCTCTCAGCACAAATGAAATATTAATTCTCAAAGCTACTCTATGACATGGGTGCTTCTCTCTCCATTGACCCAGTGGAAAACTCGGGCCCAGGGGAAGTGATGGCCTCTGCTTCATAGCAAGTAAATGCCAGGACAGAAAGTTGAACCCTGGCATCTGACATCGAATTTTTACAATTCCCTGGAGACAATTTTTAAAGCAATGCTCTAAAGCCTTTATTTTATTCATTTACTTATTTGTGATTTTGTTTGAAGTGCTGAGGATTGACTGTAGGACCTAGACCATGGTTAGGCAAATGCTGTACCATTGAGCTATATCCCTAGATAAAACACAAAACCAAAACCAAAACAAAACTTTTGAAAACATTTTCATTTATTGATCTCTTCTAGGAATTTCAAATATTAATTTCTCCCTCTTTTTTTATTTGTTGGTTGACTGGTTGTTTTCTTTGTTTTTTTTTTTTTTTAAATAGGATCGCATATAGCCCAGGATGACCTTGAACTCCCTATGCAGTATTCAATGGCCTTGAACTCCTGATCCTCTTGTCTCTGCTTCCTGACTTCCTGAGTAAAAGGCATGCGTTACTATGCTGAACTCCCTTTAGTTTTGTTGTTTTGACTTTTTTTTTCCAGACGAGATATCTCCCTATGTAGCCCAGACTGGCTTCCAATTTTCAGTCCTCCTGGTTCTACCTCCCAAGTGCTGGGATTACAGGTATACGTCACCACATCCAGCTTGAGATCAGAGATTTATATATGTGAAGATATTTATAATGTGGTAGATTTAGAAACAGCCAACCATAAAAGCAAAAGAGAAAGAAATATGATGAGTTTTAAAGAATATGCTTATTACATCAGACACCTACCTGTGAACACAAATACTCTTTGTCTATGTAGCATTTGATCCATATGTAGCATTATTATATATAAATATATATGTGATAAGATGAATGATATTCTCTTAGAAAAATGTCTTTTAGAATTATTAAGCAAGGAAAATATTTTGGATTTGGCTGAGAGTGATTGCAAAACTGTGACCCTTCTGGGCTGGAATAGAAAATTTATATATCATGTGGTTTCTCAATTTTATAAAGAGAACCTAGGAACAAGTGTAGGCACTGGTAAGAAAAAAAACAAATGAAAGGAATAATTTAAAAAGTCAATAAGCCACAGGAAATCTGGAGACTGTTTAAAAACACCTTATTGGAAACTTAGCAGAAGCATGTGCCAGAGATCAAAGGGATACTTGGAAATGTGGCCCACGTAAGGAAACAGGGAGATCCGCAAGCTATGGCAGGTCAGGTGTGAACAAGAATGCAGACGAGCCAAAAGAGAACTCAAGAGTACTTTGCAAGTGACTCCAATGCTAATAAAAATGTTCTTCAAAATATACTCATGGCAGGAAACCAAGTTGAGAACGAATGGGCTGATCCAGTGATCCACTCAGAAGAGATTCTTTTGGAAGGTTGTAAAGTCTTCTGATTTCACTTTATGTGAGCCTTCTTTGAATCCTTTAACCCATCCATCCTCATGTCCACTATCTACCCATCCACCCACCCATCCATCCATCCATTTAAAAAATTATTATTTATTTGAGAGAGAGAGAGAGAAAGAAAGAAAGAAAGAAAGAAAGAAAGAAAGAAACAAAGAAAGAAAGGGGCAGACACCGAGAGAAAATGGATGCACCAGGGCCTCCAGCCACTGCTATGGAACTCCAGATGCATGCATCGTCTTGCACATCTGGTTTTACATGAGCACTGGAGAATAGAACTTGGATCCTTCTGCTTTGCAGGCAAATGCCTTAACTGCTAAGTAATCTCTCCAGCCCCATTCATCCATTTTTGTCACTATACTATTTAATCATCCATTCATTCATCTATACATTCCTAAGTTTTTGGTGTGTGAATGTGTGTAGTATGTTTGGTGTGTGGTCTATCATGTTTATTGCACACGTGCAGAGGCCAAAGGAGAATGTCCTGTTCCCCTCTGTCACTCTTCCACTTTCCTTCCTTGGGATGGAATCTCTCCTTGAAGCTGGTACTTCCTGTTGTTTTTGTTAGACTGGTTGACCAGCCAGTCCCAGTGACTGTCCTGGTCCACCTCCCAGTCCTGGAGTTACAGGCATGCACTGTCACACCTGGTTTCATATATATATATATATATATATATATATATATATATATATATATATATATATATATATATATATATATATATATGATCTTTATTATCCAAAATTAGATACATTGTATGAGCAAACATTGTGTTGGTATCCCCATTTCCCTCCTCCCTGTCCCCAATCTACTGGGTTTCCTCCTCAGTGGGCATACTGGATCAATCTATGGAGTAGGAGGTTATGGCTAGCACAGGAGTCAGCCAGGTTACCCCCACTTTGTGTGTTGTTGCTGAGGGGGGACTATGTCTCTGGATATTCTCCCCCACCATGGCTCTTACAATCTTTCCACCCCCTCTTCCACTCAGTTCCCTGAGTCATGGTAGGTGAGTTTTAAGTATTTTTTCATTGTTGAGATCTTAAGTGTCTCCGGACTTCTGCTTTGGGTTGTATTATTGGGTATCCTTGATCTCTGTATCCCTGACTTATCCTGGGTTGACTGCTTGGCTGTGATTATAGGTCTCTTGCTTATTCCACTGTTTTTTTTTTTTTACATGGATGCTGGGAACCTAACTCAGGTCTTCATGTTTGCACAGCTAGTGCTCTTAACCCACTGGACCATCTCCCCAGTTCCCATTCATGCATTTGATCATCTATTTAGACAACCGAAAATTTACTGAATGCCTATCTATTCTAGATGTTAAGTTCACTACTGGGAATACAAGAATATACGCCACTGGTTGATTCATTCATCCATTTTTTTTACTCATTCAATCATTCATTCATTCATTTTATTATGTACTCATACTTAATATCAATATGATACAGAGTATCTATCATGAGACAGACCTTGGGAAACCAATTCATAAGACATTCACTCATCCATCCAATAAACATTTGTGTTTTGACTATGTGCCATTATTCTTTGAGATATCTTGGTGATCAAATGAGATTATATCTCTGCTCAAATCTAAACCTTTTCTAGCAGGACAGCAGAGTGGGTGTAAGCAATAAAAACAATAGAAAAAAATTCACCATGAAATTAAAATCATCCATTTAGTTTTATGAAGGGCAATTCAGGTATATTTAAATACCTGATGATGGATGTGTCTGAAGTAGAAAATAATGCTGTGCCAAAGAGCTGAGGGAAATCAGAGATGGGAGAGAGAGAGAGAGAGAGAGAGAGAGAGAGAGAGAGAGAGAGAGAGAGAGAGAGAGAGAGAGAGAGGTGAAGCTGACCAGATGGTCCAAGGGCACTTTCATTTGTGGCTTGGCCTTCTCAGGCCTCTCTGAGCTCTCTGCCATCATCAAAGTCTAACCCTTACCAACCTTTCATCAGTCTTTGATCAAATCTCACTGTCTTTAGGGCAGATCATGAGCATTAGACTTGGTAAATGCTTGACTGATTAATTAACTATTTCCCTCTCAACTTTTCTCTAACCTTGCTCTGCAGTTTCTTTCCTCATCATCTCATTACCTTCTTTTATATGATTCACTGTTGTTTTCTTAATTGTCTACATCCCCCATCCCAGGGCAGAATCTATTGTCCATGAGAGCAGGAGGATTTTTTCTTTTTTTCTTACATTTATCCTAAGCAAAACAGAGCCTAGAACAGAAAACTCAATAATCATTGGAATGAAGAAAATAATGCATGTGATTTTAGAAAAATGAAGGTGAAGGAGTAAGTTGGGAAGGGGTCAGCACAGGTACGGACAAACAGGAAGCTTTCTGGAAGATCTCAAGAGGAAAAGGTGATGCAAATACATGTCAGGAGAAGAAGAAAACTTCATCTACTTTAATTTTAGAAAACTAAAGTAGATTAAGGTCTTTTTTTGGGTTGACTCATCCACTCCTAGATTCCATTCCCATAGGAATATTCTGGACTTCCCTTCCCTTCCCTTCCCTTCCCTCCCCTCCCCTCCCCTCCCTTCTCTTCCCTCCCCTTCACTTCTCTTCCTTTCCCTTCCTTCCTTCTTCCTTCCCTTTCTCCTTCGCCTCTTTCTCTTTCTATGATAGGAGCTCTAGCTAGCCCAAGCTACCCTCAAACTTCCCATGTAGCTGAGGATGACCTTAAACTTCTGATCCTCCTATTCCACGCTCCCCGGCCCCGTGCTGAGATTGAAGGCATGCATCTCTGTGAACAGTTTATGTAGTACTGAGAAGGAACCCAGGGTTCTGAGCATGCTAGGCAAGCATTCTAACAAGTGAGCTACTTACCCAGCCCCTTGCTCAGGATTTCTGATTGGTAAACATACAACATATTTACAAACTGTTTGCTAAACACAGACAGTGAGAAAAGTTAAATTATATAAACTTACAATAACCTTCATCAAAATATAGGTAATAAATATGCACAAGCAATTACTTCCTAATTATTTCACTTCATTTTGTATTATTGATGTTCCTGAGGACATATTGTGGCTCTGTGATGACATGCTATTGTGAATATTGTATACAGTATGCTATTGTGTAAACCGCTCTAATCTTAATGCATTGAAATCAGCTATGGTTGAGTATTTATTCTTTTGTGATTGCCAAACACTATAAATCAGGGCTTGATTTATAGTATTGTTGAATTTTTAGGCCCAGTAATTCATATTAAATAGAAAAGCATGTCATGTTTGTAGATAGCTTATGTTATTCTTAAACAAAACAGAAGAAATATTCAAGTATGGGGAAACAATTATTTGATTCATCAAGTTATCCACAACATTGGAAAAACAACAACAAAATTCCAACAGACATCTGTGTTTTGTTACTTTTGGATGTAAAGCAAATTATCAACTTACTTACATGTCAGAAATGTACATGTATTAGTGGCAAGAATAGCTTAGGTAGGGTCTAAGAGTTTTGTAAACAACAGTGAAAATATTCTGTGAGATCCAATTGGCCATCGGAAAATTACAATAAAACTACTATAATATTTCATTGCTATTCATAAACTACTATAACATTTCATTGCTATTCATAAACTTTGTGCTATATATCTTATTTATTTTGGACAGTGCTCAGATCTAGGGCTTCATGCATGCAAGCACGCTTCACCACTGAAGTACACCCCCAGCCCACTGTTTCCATATGTCAATTAAATCTATGAAAAGTCTAAATATATAGTCTTATATTTCCTTTTCTAATGTTTCAGTTTTTTTGGGAGAATTTGTTGTGAAGCATTATACCACTCAATATACCTATCAGGATAGAAGGAACTGTCATAAACATTGTCAGTTTCTGTCTTGTTCAACCTCCTAAGCGTTACCTCTGATGTTACTAATCCTCTTACACGACTATGCTTGGTGAGTGGGAGTAGGGAAAGCAGTGTCCATGGTGAGCTGAGGAGACAGCTGGCTTCAAATGTGAAGACACATGCAGATAGCCAGGGTTAGGTTGTCAGCTGGAAGTGTAGCTCTGAAGCTCAGGAGACAATTTCTGGCTGGAGATGTTATTTAGGTCATGCTTATGGAACACTGAGGCACTGTAGTCCTGAGAACAGATAAAACGATTTGGAGTGTTTTGCCCAAAGTGTCCAAGGCACAGGTTGGAGATGCGCAGATGAAACTGGTAAATGACAGATGCTTCAGCTGTAACTGACAGACCAAGGGTACCTGCCTCCTTGAGTCTAGATGTATCTTCTAAGAACGCTGCAGACTTTCATCACAGGGGCAAGCCAAAGACTTGTCATCTTTACATCTCAGTTACAGACCACCCTTAGGGTCCCAACATAGATGGGAATCTGAGGTGGCCGCTGTGTGTAAGTTACCAATGATTCTGAGTGCTGTTAGTGGGACACTGCGATCAAATACCATGGTCAGATCCTCAAAAAGGCCTTTCTCCTGCTCAGTAGCAAAGCACCATGGACTTCTACTTGGGCAATGTTGGATAGACATGAGTTTCCATATGTCCCTAACTTAAGTGCAGCTGAGAGCCCTGGACATTAAGATGAAATGAGAAAGGTGGAGAAAAGAAGGAAGAATAAGTACAGACCTCAGGTTCTGAGGAATGTGGTGGCTGCAAGTGGTGCATCTCTTTTGCAGTCTGCATCCAGGGCTTGGAGCTGAAGGAGCTAGCATCCCAGAACTGTAAGTGGGTACAGAGAAGAAAAAAAGAAACTAAAGAAGATTTAAAGAAAAGCTCGCTATCTCTTTTCAAAGAATCCACAAAGGACATTCTAACAAGGCAAAACGCAGTAGAAAGTAACCACTCTAAACACCAAAGAAGGAAAAAAAAAACACATGTGGTCTCACTTCACTCACATACACACAGATCAGTTGTGAAACCTGAATGTCCTCTCCTGTGAAACCTTGTGAAGACTTTCAACAGCACTAAGGCATGGAGCCCATACACTTATTCCTGGTGAGCAGTGGTAAAAAAAAAACCTTATTCCTCACTTCCACCCCAGGACAGGCATTGCTTCGATCTGATGGAGGGGGCCACCCATCTGACAGGGGGCGGAGGGCATGACTTCCATGGTTACCCCGCACTTTACCAGTGCCTACAGCACCAACAGAAACAGAATGGGAAATGTGGACCTCTACTTCCCTTTGGCAGTCACAAGGCATTGACTGTCCATTCTCCTCCTGGAATGTACTAGAAAAAACCTGCTAATATAGAAGTCTTAGGATGCAGATTCTTCAACTGCAAAACAACAATGTCCATCTAAGAACTGCACATCTAATACCAAGAATCAGGCAGACAGACGTAAATCTGAGTTAAAAACCATCAACAGGTGCTAGTACCAAGATAGTGGAGATTGTCAGGGCTATAAGGCTTTGATGCAGGCAGCCATAACAAAATGCTTAGTAAAGCAACTATAGTGCTGGTGCTTGACACAAAGCAGAAAGACAGGAAAGCTTTGCAAATAATAAGAAAGTCTCACTAAAGGAATGAGAGATATAAACAAGAGCCAAGTGGATGTGTTAGGACTAGAGAATATAATAGATAAAACCAGTCAAAATCAATAGATGTTTGCTGGAGTAGAAGCTAGGGGTGCAGAGGGAAAACGCATGAATTGTGAGAAAGAGCACATGAAGAAGCTGGGCAAGAGAGATGAACTAGATGGAACACACAAGTGAGCAGCCTTAGATGGGAAAGGAAGAATTTTTTTTAAATATGTTATTTATTTGAGAGAGAGAGAGAGAGAGAGAGAGAGAGAGAGAGAGAGAGAGAGAGAGAGAGAGAGAGAGGCAGACAGAGAGAATATTGGCGCACCAAGGCCTCCAAGCCACTGGAAATGAACTCCAGACACATGAGCCCTCTTGTGCATCTGGCTGTATATGGGCACTGGGGAATCAAACTCTGGACCTTCTGCATTGCAGGCAAACGCCTTAATTGCTAAGCCATCTCTTCAGCCTGGAAAGGAAGAATTTGCTGACCCCAGGTCTCCAGTGAAAGCCTGACAACATGGCAGATGGCTCAGTGGACAAAGCATTTGCTCTGCAAGCATGAGTGTCTGAGTTTGGATTCCCAAATGCCACTGTGTAAAAACTGGCAGTTGTGTAGGGCTTTGATAATCTCTGTACACCTCTGGGGGAAACAGGAGGTGGAGACAGGGAATTTCCTAGAAGATTACTGACCAGCTAGTCTGAAAAACAGAATGATGAACAAGAAACCCTGCCTCGAGTGAGGTGAAGAAGACTGACTCCCAAAGGTTGTCATCTGTTTTCCACACATGCACTGTGACATGCTTGTACCTGCACAATTAAATACACACACACACACACACACACACACACACACACACACACACACACACATAGGGAAAAGGACAATGGCACAGAAAGTTCTCTAAACAGAAAGGGAATGTTAGAAGAAAACTCCCAACCACAGGAAGAACAGGATCAGCAAAAATCTAGGTAAATAAAATAAGGTCTCCTTTCTATTTCCAAAGCTATGTTTTAAAAATATTTTATTCATTTATTAAAGTGAGACAGATAGACAAACAGAGAGAAAGTGTGTTCCAGGGCTGCTTGCCTTTGCAAATGAACTCCAGATGTATGTACCGCTTTGTACATCTGGCTTTAACATAGGTGCTGGGGATTTGAACCTGAGCCAACAGTCTTGGCAAGCAAATGTCTTTAAACACTGAACCTCAAAGTTATGCTTTATCATTGAAGCAAAAAATTATAAAGTTGTTTAATTTCCCTCTAAGTACATGTAGAAGAAACATTTCATACAACTATATTATAAGGGTTGTGATATGCAGGAGGGTAAAGGCAAATAAGGGGAGGCAACATTTCTATACTGAGTGATAAAATGACAAGCCAGTAAAATACAATAATGTATGGGTATATCATATAGTACCTAGTGTGACACTAAAATATGAGCACAGATATTCCCAGAAACACTGCAAAAAAGCAATGGATCCTGAAAACTTCTCAGTTAGTCCACACTAAAGGAAGAAAAAGAGAGAAAGAAAAACTGCGAATAAACAAAAGATGGTAGATTTAATTCTTAATAAATATAAATGGTTTAAAGTACACAAATTAAATGATAGAATTCTAAAAATGAATGAAAATGAAGACACAGGGAGGTTGGAAGTGAAGCAGAAAGGCTGCGTTAATAGCGAATGAGGTGGATTCACATCCCAGATCACCAGAGAGGAGGATAAATTACCTATGATGAAAGGTCAGTCCATCAAAAGGACCAAAGAAAAAAGTTACAAAATTTGGGAGGTAAAACCAGACACAATGTGAAATACTCATTGAGAAATGCAAAAATCTAAGTGGAGGACTTGTTACCATATTCTCAGTAATTAAAGGAAAGCAGAGAAAGAAATCAGCAGGGATTTCGAACTCCGTCTCCACTGCTGAAACAGTTACACCTGCTATTAGGTTCAATCTCCCTCAGAAAACATGAGGGTGCCTGAAGAGAATGGGAGAGGAAGAATGAGGACCTGAGTGCCATCCTCCACACTCAAGTGAAAATCTGGGTATTGGGGTGCACACTTGCAACCCCAGAGCCTTAGCACACCCAGATGGGGGTGGAGTGGGAGTAGAGACAGGAGAGTGGCTGTCGCCCCTGGTCAGCCAGCCTAGTGGAAAACGGGAGCTCCAGGATGAGGGAGAGACTCTGTTTCAGGAAAAGCAGGTGGAAAGGGTGACTGAGGGCACCTGATGTCTTCCTCTGGCTCCTGCAGAAGCACACTGGGTGTTCACATCAGCACACATATGTGCCATGCACACACCAACACATGCCGCATACTACAAACATGCCAAAACTTATATATATGGGACTGGAGAGATGGCTCAGCCATTAAAGTTGCTTGCTTTGCAAAGCCTGATGACCTGGGTTCCATTTCACTGTACTCACACAGAGCCAGTTGCACAAAGTGCTCCATGCATCTGGAGTTTATTTGCCATGGCAGGAGGGCCTGGTACACCTAATCCCTCTCTCTCTCACCTTCTCTGCTTTCCCTATCTCTCTCTGTTTGCAAAGAAATAAATAAAAATTAAAAATATATATTTAAAATATCCAAATGCACCATTACCAAGGAGAGATTATTACAGAAATGAAGAATAAAATCAGTGACCCATCATATGAAGAGGGGAAGAAAATTCACATGATCATGTCATTTGACATAAAACAATTTTTATTATCGATAATTAGATACACTTAATAAGGGAATAATGTGTTGACGTCTCCAGTTCCCCTAGTTCCCACTTCCCTGTCCCCAATCAGTTTGATATCCTCCTCTGTGGGCAGTCTGGATCAGTCCATAGGGTAGGGGGTTGTAGATAGCCTAGGAGTCAACCCGGTTCCACCCTCTTTGCATGTTGTTACTGAGGGGGCCATGTCTCTGGATATTCTCCCCCACCATGTCTCTTACCATCTTTCCGCGCCCTCTTCCACTCAGTTCCCTGAGTCATGGTGGGTGAGTATTAAGGCTGATTTGTAGTTGAGGCCTTAGGAGCCTCTGTGCTTCTGCTTGAGGTTGTGTTTAGAATCGTTGGTGTCTGTTTCGCTGGTTCATCCTGGGTTGATCAATTGTCTGTGGTTATAGGTCTCTTGCCCCATCACTGCCTGCGGGGTTCCCTGTGGATCTTCCATGGTAGGATAAAACAATTTTTTAATCAAACTTAACACTCATTCACAAGCAAAACCTCATAGGAAAAAATAGGGATAGGGTGATCTTCCTCAACTTCATAAAGGATGCCTACCAAATCCCTGAGGCGAACATCATGTTTCCTCATGAAAAATCCTCTCTTTGCCCTAAGACCTGGCAGAAGACAAGCGCATCTGTTCTGCCTTCTCTGGGCAGAATTGTCCTGGGGCTCCAGGCAGAATACTTGCCCAACCGATGTTTGGCAAAGTTGCCAAACCCTTTAGAAAGCTAGCATTTTATGTAAATCATACAGCAACTGTACACACAGGAAAAATGAACTTTTAACCCAAGACTCAATTTGCTCAAATATCAACTCAAAAGAGATCAGGAAATTGTAACACTACAAAACTTTTTGGCAAAAAAATAAACCAGAAAATATTTGGACTTTAACATAAGGCAATTTTTTTTATGCCAGATACCAAAAGTATCATGAAAAGAAAAGCCACCCCTTTCGGTGAAGAATACTTTCTCAGAGAAATACCCACCCTGTTGAAAGGCTGAGAGATTTTTTTTTCCTTTGAGGTAGGGTCTCACTCTAGCCTAGGATGACCTGGAATTCACTATGTGGTCTCAGGGTAGCCTCCAACTCATGGCGAATCCTCCTACCTCTGCCTCCTGAGTGCTGGGATCAAAGGTGTGTACCAGCACGCCCTGCTCGAAAGAATGAAAGGTATTAAGTCACAGGATGCTGAAATATTCACAAACCACACATCTGACCCTAGCATAGAGAAGAATGCTTACTTAAAGCTCAACAGTAAAGGACACAAATAGTTCAACTAGAAAACAGGTAAAAGACATGAAGAGAGTTTTCCCCCAGGAGAGTGTTCAGAAGGCACACATGTACTCAACACCTTTAGCTACTAGGGAAACGAACTAAAACCACAGAGAAATAACATTCTCTCTTTACTAGAATACCATAAACAGAGCAAAGTGACAAAAACGTGTGCTGGTGAAATGGGAAGAAACTCATGCCTCATACATATATGTATGTTGGAATGTAAGTATGTCACTCTTGAAAGCTTGATGTTTCTTTTTGCATGTGCATGTGTGCATGTGTTTGTAGGTATGTGGACACACATTGTGTATATCCAGGCACATGTGGAGGCCAGAGGCCAATGACAGGTGATATCTTCCTCAGCTCTTCACCTCTTTTTAATTTTTTTTATTGTTTCCTTGTGTGCTCAGTGTCCACAACTGTGTGCTCACTGCCCACAACTGTACGTGTTCATGCGTGGGTGTGCACATGCCACCGTTCGCAAGTGGAGGTCAGTGGACAGCTTTGGGACTGGTTCTTGCCTTGCTAACTCATTTGAGGCAGGACTTCTCTCCAAATTCTCAGTCTGCTTTGCTCTGTTGTGCTCACCTCAGGCTTCTGGGAGGTTCTCCCATCTGCCTCCCATTTCCCCATAACTGTTGGTATGCTGGAATTACAGGAACCTGCTACAGATTCCAGCTTTTTGCATGGGGTCTGAGGACCTAACTGAATACTTCAGCTTGAGCCTCAAACAATTTACCACTGAGCTATGTCCCAAGCCTTCTACCTCGTTTTTTTTTTTTTTTTGAGACAGTTTCTCTCATTGAACCTAGAGCTCGCCAATTCAGATAAACAAACTAGCCAGCAATTGGGGGGTCTCTGCCTCTGCCTTGCTGGGATTGAAGATGCACAACACCATGCCCACTTTTTTCCTGGGTGCTGGGGATCTGAACTCAGTCCTGGCCTGGGCAGGGGAAATGGCTCAAAGAATAAAGTGCTTTCCTTGCAAGCATGAGCACCCAAATTCAGATCCCCCAAACCCATGTAAAACTGGTCACTGGAGTGGGCATCTGCAGTCATAATATAACTCTAGCAAGAAGGAAAGTAGAAATAAGAGAATTTTCCAGAGGTTTATGGGAGAGAGATGAACAACCAGACACCCAGCCTAAAACAAGGTAGAAAGTGAAGACCCATACTGACCTCCACAGGTGAGCTATGGCTGATGTGCACCTACACTTACACACATGGACACATTCCGCACAGAGAGGAGAAGGAAACATGTAACTGCCATGACCAGCAACTTCACTTCCAGCCATTTGTTCCAGAGAAATGAAGATATCTTCACACACTATCTGGATACAGATGTTCTCAGAAGCATAACAGAGCACAACTGGAAAGAACACACTTGTCCTTCAATAAGTAGGTGATTTAAGAAACTATGGTCCATCCATACCTTAGAATATTCCTCTGCAACCAAAAAGGATAAGCTCAATACATACAACAACCTAGCTGACTCTCCAGAAAAACACACTGGGTGAAAAAAAATTAGAAAAAGTACATAGATATGATTCTTCTTATGAGTATGTTCTTGAAATGACAAAGTTACAGAAATGGAGAACACAGGAAGGGTTGTCTGATTCACGCCTGACATAAGAAAGGTCGGCATTTTTGTTGCATGCACTTTTTTTCATTTCCTGACCTTCTTACAGTTTCCTGGGGCCAGATGCACAGCTCTGGCTAATGAGCTATGAGGGTAAGTGATGGGTTTCCCATGCAGTCTGGAGCATCTAGGAGTCTTGGGGCAGCCATTCCTCCCTTGTGACGATCCATTGGTAAGGTGGTGTCATGAAGTGCGCACTGCAGAACCACATGAATCACCCTCCGTATGGGAGACAGATGCTCTGGGGAGCTGCCCACCCCGTGGTCAACTTACACAAGAGTTAAAGTTCTCTTGTGTTAGGCTACTAGATTTTCAAGATTTGTTTGTTCACACCACAATCTAGAGTACACTTGCTGATTTAGAATTTGATCCTGGAGAAAAGCACGGTATTATCAAAGTCCTAAATATGTGACCTATGAAATATGACATTGCTCATTGAGAAAAGATGTGGTGAGACAGACAGTTCAGTGACTAAAGTTCTTGTCTTGTAAGTGTGAGGACTTGGGTTCTGATCCTCACTACCCATGTAACAGCTGGGTGTGGTGCTGCTGGGGAGGCAGAGACAGTCAGAGCCCTGGAGCTAGTTTAGCTGAATTGGTGAGCTGCAGGTTCAGTGAGCCTCCCTGACTCAAGAAAATAAGGCAGGGAGCAATTGAGAACACCCAATTGCAACCTGGGGTCTCCACGTGCAACACACATTCACTTGAATGCATGAGTACATGCATGCAAACACACACACACATGCACACACTCACACACATACTCCAATTACACAAATAAAACAGGCAAAATTCTAAGTTATGAAAGAAGCAATCACTAATATAAGACATATTTATAAGTTAAAACATAAATATACAGTGCCCAAGATAATAATATCCCCCAGATAACAGCATAAAACAAAGGCTATTTGAACTAATATATGCTCATATGAAAAATCTGATATTTTACAAGGCATAAATAATTTGTTGTGAATACACAGACATTTAAAGCACTTGAGCAGATTAAGCAGAATTTCTGTCCGTGTTGAAGGATGTAACAATCTCTTGTTATCCAGACAGCACCTGCCAAGTTCAAGGGGCATTTTAATTCTAAACATGGAAGAACGTTCTAATAATTTGTTACTTCATAATGTGGTTTGCTGTAGAACGATCAGTTCCCCTTCTTTCTCAAATAATATATAGAAGAGACACAGTGCCTCCCCCTTTAGCCAACCTGCCACGTGGGAAACGTCACTGGTCTTTCCCATCTGGCTCAAATCGCTCAGAGGCCCTGAGTGCTGGGTGTGTTAGCCGTGGCTACCCTATGAAGCATGTGTCTGGATCCTGTATCATCTCAGAGATGTGCTTCCTGAAAATACACTTTTTCTCTCCCCCACCATTCATTGGTTCCTTTCCTTTAATTCTGGTATATTCTCATCAACAAAGCAACATGTTCTAACACGAATCTCCTTAAACCACGTCCTCATTCCTAAATTCCCCCCTTGCCCGTCCTTCTGTGCTGATTTCAGAGGAAAATTTCTTAGCAATTAGTTGGGTCACTCTTTCTTTTGTTTCATCTCCCCTCTTATTCTTTATGCACACCTACATGGGGTTCTTTCCAAGGCAGCTATGACCTGTTCATGGAAAACCCGAGTCAGTTTTCTGTCCTTTTGCATGTTTATGTGTGTGGAATGCATATTCATGTTCATATGTATGTGGACATGTATGTGCATGGATGTGGAGATCAGAGTTGAATTAAATGCTTCCCTAAGTTGCTCTCTACTTTATTCCTTGAGGCAGATCGCTCAGCCTAGAGCTCACCAATCTGGCTAGACTAGCTAGCCAGTGAGCTCCAGAGATTCCCTCTCTCCACCTCCCTGGTGTTGGGATTATAGCTGTACACCATCACACCTGGCAGTTTATGTGTGTGTTGGTGATCTGAACTCAGGTCTTCATGCTTGTATAGCCAGAACTCTACCCACAAAGCCATCTTCCCCAGTCCGTGTCCTCTTTATTTAAACCTCACTTATCAAAAAGCATTTAGAAAGGTTCGCTCCTAACTCTTTCTGCAAGAATCTGTCCCTTAGGCTTCCTTGGTCTAAGGTGTTTACCTTTTTATTTTGCAGTTCTGGAAATGGGCTTAGATCATGTCAGGCAAGGTGCATCACCACTGATCTGCATCCCTGCCTTTTTCTCACACTGTTGCCTTAAAGCTACACCCACACGATTTTCTGAATATCTTACTAACTCCCTGATTTTGTTCTTCTTTTGCTCATTTGTCTTGTGATTTGTCCTGAAACAAACCATGGCTTCGTCCAGGCTTCAGCTCTGCTCTGCCTTGTGTCGTCTAAGATGATGTCACAGTGTTGGAGCATTGATGATATGCTTAAGTTAATCATGGCCACACATCTCTAGTCTGAGTTCTGAAAACCTTGTTATTCATTTCTCTGCTCAGCATCTCTTTGAGGATAGTTAACTGGCTTTTGATCCAGTTTCTGGGAATTTGGATCTGTTTCCCTTTGTTATGATCTTCCTGCCCTGCTAATCCCATTTCAGCAGAGGTTAAACTTGAAGTAAGCGCTTCATATCTGTGTCTCTGGGCTTCATTACTGACACATAGTTACCACTCATCACATGATAGTCACTGAACAAGCAAGAACACAATAGTCTTGCTCTCCTAATCACCCCGGGACAGGATTTCTGTCTCATCTTTCTTTAGCATTCATGTGTACAATTAGCAAAGCATGGCCACATATCACAGAAACATTTTGATAATATATGATATGACATTTTCAAATTCATAGTTATGAGGATAGCCATCTATCAGCAACCACCAATCAACAAATGCCTAATTAACAGCTACAATGTGCATCATACCCAACTAATCATTCCGATGACAATACACATGGCCTTAGCCAGGCTATGCTAAGGCATGCTGTGGTAACAAATGCCTATATTTCAGCTCTTACCAACACTAAAGTTGATCTCTGGATCATGTCACAGCCTACATGAGTACAGTAATTCCAGAATTCAGCCATCTATCAGTTGGCCCTATGACCCTTCAGGAATTCCTCTGAATATCTTTAGTTAGAGAAAAGAGGTAATGCCTAGGGTCTCACAGAAAACAGAGTAATACCTAATTCCCAGTCATAGTCTGCTTGGTAAAAAGGCCAAGATAACTAACAATACAGAAGGCAGAGGTTTGGGGAAGATGGTTGCTCCAAGTTATCCCAATGGATGTCTGGATCTGCCAGTCCATGGTACCTTCTTCCATCTGATCCTTCTACTCAGCTCGGGACAATTTGAATAGTTAAGTCATTTTCTACTTAAAATATTTTCCAAAGTAATTCATCATATGGTTAAAATAACTTAAGAAAAATCTTTTAACTGCTCAGGGAACACTTTTAAAGCAGGAGTAGAAAGATGAAGGCTATGGGCTGTGTCTGAAAGTTAAGAATATCTTGTATTAAAGATTGAAAAATAAGCAAATGAAGACTAATATTTTCTGTCATGTGAAATTGCTACAACATCCAAATTTAAGTGGCTGTACATAGTTATGTTACAATATCACCATGCCCATAACATTGATGGCTATTTTTTTCACCACAACATTGGAACTGAATAGTAGTGACACTGTGTCTACAAAGTAACTGTTTTACAAAGCCTAAAATATTTATTGACACTCAGCAAGTCTGTGGATCCCTACTCAAAAGCACTTGAGTAGTATATACTTTAGTGTGTGGACCAGTCAGTAAACACATTGCAAATTGTCCCATTTTTTTTTATTTCTTTCACTTGTTGGCGGTTCAAAGATCAACAGATTTTAAAGTTGAAAAGGACGAGTCCAGCTAATAAGTAGCCAAAAATAGGAATGGACTTTTTTTTCAAATCAAAGATGTTGATTTCAGTTAAACAGAATTATTTACCTACAGATTATTAGAAGCAAAAGTAAGTGATGCTTTCTATGGTGAAAAGATGCTTCTAAGATGGGTATACATTTTGTAACTTACAAGCAGGCATTCTTCTCTGAAAAAAAAATCAAGGCCACTTACTGCTGTCTCAGTCAAGCTCATGGCTCAGAGTTCTCAGGTACACTGACCTGGAACTGGATGTCGGAAGATAGATCCCCACCACCACTTACAGTCCTACACAATGGGAATTAGTGCTAGTGATGGATCCCCTCCACCTAATAAAAGAGCTTTCCAGAAGACATCTTGTAGATAGTATAGCTTAAATCTGGAGTGCAGCTCTTTAGAATAAAAGTCTATAATAAAGAACATTATCTTCAGGGACATTCAGCTGTCCAGAATTCGTAAGTTCACAAGGCAATATTTAATGTATGGTCTAAAGTATTTGAATGAGCACAGGATCAACAGTCAGACAGACTTTTCATTCAAACTAAACATCAAAGGTGTCACAGAACTTGTCACATTGCAACCACAGAAAATTGCAACCTGATCTATACTGAAATGTCCTCTTTGAGCTCTGCTGCTGAACTTAAACACTTAGCGTGATCTTGACTATCTTTTTTCACAGGCATATTTTTATTTCTTTAAATCTCCTTGCAAACCAAACTGCATCATCTATTTTCAATAGACATAATTAAAATAATGACCTTTGGCCCATTTCAGCATTATTCCTTGCCCTCAATTCTTATCTAGATGTCATTATTTATTTTTTTTGTTATTTGCTAGCAGAGAGATAGAAAGGATAGGTGTGCCACTTTGTGCATCTGGAGGCTCAAACTTGGGTCTTTAGGTTTGCAGGTGAGCACCTAACCGCTGAGCCATCTCTCTAGCCTTATATAATATACTTTAATTATGAAAATCTTGGAAAGTTTTGAGGGACACAGTCACATTGATTAAGTTCCCATAACAACCAAATCTGTCCAAATATATCTTTTATTACTAAAGTATGGAGACACATTGTGTTTTTAGGAGGTTTTTGTTTTTGACTCTTTTGCCAACTCATTTTAAATTTATTGCATTTTCTAATCATCTACTTCTTCCCAGTAAAACACATACAATGCTAAGTGTTATTAAAATTAAACAAAATTGGTCATTCTGATTTTTAATAATGTCTAATTACACTGAAGCCGTGAATTTGCTAGAGGAGTTAATGGGTTTTAACATGTCACTTTTGAGAAATAAATGGAAGACTACAAGTTCTTGAGAGCTTAAGAAGTTTTTTTAAAAATAACAATCAAAAATCTCCCTAAAATGTATTTTGGATGTGTCCACAAAATATATTGAAATTTTTATAAAATTCAAAGGAAAAGTATAGGACATGCTGGCAAATTTTTCAGAGTAGCAGAAACTATGCATTACAAATATTTGTTTGTGAATATGCATGAAATATCTGACATTATGTGAGGATCAAAATTACCACAGACATGTGGCCAAGTCAGCATCAAGTGATTTCACAAAATTATTCAACTTTTCTTCATTGGAGATGTTCCCGGCCAAATCTTTCCTTTTTAGAAATTCCCTCTAGCTTGCTTGTCTGCCCCAGAATAGTACCTGAGGCCTCTCTTCCAATGACTGAAGGAGACAGCAATGGCTCCCCTTCGTCTTTTATCTATGCCCTCAGTACAGGCACTTGGTCCTCTCCCCTCTACATATCTGTATGTGGTTCACAAAGTTTTCTCCAGAAGTCTCTATGACTGACTTCTCATTCGCCACTTGGCAGCTTGGATTCTGAAATACTGCTTTCCACCAAAAGTTGGTGTTGAGGGATGCGTTCTGTATCTGTAGGGTCCGATATGGTAGCCATCAGCTCCATGAGGAAGCTGAGCAATGAAGATGTTTGTGACTGGAGACCTGAGCTAAAATTTGTATTTAGTTTCATCTCAAGTTGGCTTCGGGTGAAAGAGTTACCCATGTCTACAATAGATAGCTTAGATGGCCCTTTTTCAGGGCAGAATCTGCAGCCTCATTAAAAACTCAATCTTAAATTCTGCAAGCACAAGGACTACTTGTGACAGAGTGCCTGAACACCACCCAGCATTTGGCATGCAAATATTTTTGATAAATGCATCATGGGAAGCACATAGATGGATATGAGAAACTTCAAGACAAAGATAATACTCAGAGAATAGGGTCTGAATATATATATATTAAATAATACATCAAATTGAAAGTACATTTTTAAAGATTTTCTTCTTAAGGTAGTATTACTGGTTCACCAAACTGTGGAGCACAAAGCAGTGATGAAAATTTTCCACTCATTGTGGGTGATCTTTTGAATCGTGGACCCTTAATCTAAAGAGACTGTGCTGAATATTTATGAAATAGTGGAGAAGGGTCTTTCCATGGCTTCCTTCTGCTCCGTGTTCTCTCAAAGAGGTGTGCATATTCATGTTGAATAAATGTCAATTTTCCAGGGATCAGTTCCTCCACCTGCTGACCAACTTCTGCAAAGTATTGAAGCATCAGTGAAGTACTTTGGAGGCAAAAACCCTTGTCTAGACAGTGAATGGCCAAGGCACTCATAAACGATTGGTGGCTGTGTTTGTGAGTGTAAGTCCCACACAAGACAAGGCCAATCAAAATCTGTCATGGATGGGGAAGGGGGATGAGAGCCTATCCCTCCTTAAGGATCTAAAGGTAGTTAATGATTGGTGTAGAAGGCTGAGGGAGGGGGAGTCATTTGCTTTGGTGGTATATCCACTGGAGGGATTCAGAGGGATTGGGAAAGTATGGGAGGGCATCAATAATCAAAATCCTGTGTGTGCCAAAGAACAAAGTAATTTAAAAAGGAGGAAAAATAGTGGTCAGGAAAGATGGCTCAGTAAGAATTTGTCGCAGAGGCATGAGGTGCTCGGGAGGCCCTAGTCACCCTGAGTTCAATCCATAGCAGCTACATAAGATGCTGACTCGGTCCTGTATCCCTGTAACCCAGTTCTGAGAGACAAAGACTGCAGAATCTCTGGGGCTCTTTGGTCATACAGCCTGACTGAAAAAGTGGCAGCTCTGCGTTCAGTGAGCGACATTGTCACTAGAAAATAAAGTGAAAGAGTGGTGGTGGGGGGCATTTGTGCACACACTATCCATACACACACCACACACACCATGCATCGACATCACACACACACACACACACACACACACACACACACACACACACACACTGTGGTGATATGTGCACTGGCATGCCTGGCATTTTACATGGCTTATAGGAGGAGCCAGGAAAACCTGAGGCTCAGGGGTCAGCTAGTCTGAAGTCCCTCTGCAGCCTCAGTACCAAGAGAACCTGCCTCAGAGAAGGGTATCACATACCTCAAGGTTGTCTTCCTACCTCCATGTACACTGTGGCACATGGATATCCTCAAAAACACACACCACACATGCCCGCGCACATACATGCACACACACACACACACACACTATAGGTGCTGCATGGCTTAGATAAACTCTTAAACCTAGGGTTGTTTGAGGTAAAAGAGTCAAGGATGCTCTTTCTCTAACCCCCAGGACCTTAAACAGGTATATTTTCATGTCCAGAACACTTAGTCCATTCTCCTTAGGATGACTATTTTTGGAATTCATATTATTTGAAATTCTTCATCAAATAAAAAGTGTTGTTCACAAAGGAAAAAAAAAACTGGCTCAGGCTTGTAAAATTAATAACCCCCTATCCCATGAACCAGTTCAAGAATACCACTATCATGGTTTGATCCAGGTGTCCCCCACAAACAAATGAATGTGTTCTGAATGCTCGATTCCCCAGCTGATGGCAGTTTGGGTATTAGAATCTTGCTGGAGCTGTGTTGTTGGGGGTGGGCTTATGGGGTTATAAGCCAGCTTCCCCTTGCCAGTGTTTGACAAACCTTCCTGTCACTGTTTGCAGTGCTGTGGTGGAGGTGATGTCCACCCCTCTGCTCATGCCATCATTTTCCCTACCAGGATGGAGTCTCCCCTAGAGTCTGTAAGCCTAATAAACCCATTCCTCCACAAGCCGCTTTGCTTGGGTTCTTTCTGAACAGCAACTAGAAAGCTGACTACAACACCCACTGAGGAGGGCTTTCAGCTGGTTGGTGTCAGGGAGGAGGGTAATGGGATACCATCACAAGGCTTGCTCATATTATGTATCTAATTATTAATAATAAATAAGTTTAAAAAAATAAAAACTTTTTTCCACAACTTGCATAGTATTTTACTCATGAGTCTTTCTTTCTTTTTCTTTGTTTTTTCCTTCCTTCCTTTTTTCTTCCTTCCTCCCTTCCTTCTTTCCTTCCCCTTTTCCTTATCATTTATTTATTTATTTACTATTTTTTTGTGTTGAGGCCGGGTATCACTTTTTAGTGATACCCGGCCTCAACACAAAACTTAACTCACATCCTCTTCTTTCAGTTACCATGACCAGCTACTCTTCCATCTTTAAAATTTTTCTCTTAGGCCTGGAGAAATGGCTCAGCAGGTAAGAATACTTGTCACACAAACACGAGGGCTCGAGAGCATCTGAGATTCATCCACAGGACCCATGTAAAAAGCTGGGTGTGGCCATGCAAGCCTGTAACCCCACTCCTGTGTAGAGTAGAGATAGGAGGATCACTGGCTCTCCCACGTCAGCCAGTCTGAATGAAAGCAGAAGCTCTAGGTTTAGTGAGAGACACTGTATCAAAGAATTAACACAGAACAGCCACAAAGGAGGAACCCAACATTATCTTCTAGCTTATGCATATGCTCACAGGCACACAAATCTGTGTACTCATGGAAATACACTACATTACATACACACACACACACACACACACACACACAAACACACACACCGTCACCACCACCACATATACACTACCCCCTAACAAACTGCATCTTATATACACGTCACACACACATATCAAAAGAAATGTTCTCTCCCATGGCAAAGCTATTTTTGTTTTGTTTTTGTTTTGTTTTGTTTTGCTACATCTGTAGAATAGCATCTAAAGTTTTTGGGTTTCTCTGTTAATTTTATTTTTCCATTGAATTAATGAATAAGTTTCTTGTTCCTCTTGCTGAAACCCTCAACCCTTTATAATAATAAACAGCAAACAACAGAGGGGAAAGAAGAAGGAAAAAGAAAAATGAAAACTTGCATTTGATTTCCAGGATATTTATTATTTTTGGCCTGTTAATTTTAGCTAATCATAAGCTTTTACTGAAAAATACTTTTACAAAAAAACTTCTCCAGGTCTATAAGAAGTTAACAAACTTGTCAAACTTAGGGGGTGAAGAAATTGAATGTCAAAGAGAAACATGGAAATGGGTTTCTAAGTGCACATGTATTTTAATGACCTGTCTAGAGCCAGACCCATTTTTGACTTTTAGCTATTCTACAAAACAGCTGTACTCATTTTGTAAAAGTTATCTTGGAAAAGAAAAACATCCTTCACCAATATTATTTCTTTACTGCTAATCACCTGTACAGTTCTGTTGACACTATTTGGTCATACACACAGAGGAATTCTCCCCCACTCCAAGATTAACTTTCATTTTTCTCAGATGTATTTTTTTTTACATAAACCCAAGCAAAACAACATTCTAGATGCTCATGGAAAATTCTCTTTTTCCCTCTGCAAATATTATGCTGAAATCTGTCATTCACTCTCTGTCCCAAATCAACAAATGGTAAATATTTCAATATAGTCGTCTGGTATATTTTGGTTTCTTCTTCTCTAAATTCCCTTTGAAGAAAGATTATGCCCTTCGCTTAACTAAAGATGCATGCAAAGGAACTAAAAGCAGTCAGAAAAAATAAATTAAAAGTGCCTTTGCTCTCCTCTATTGTCTTGTACAAGGACCTTTGTACTTACAATATTGTTGTGGAAAATGTCTTTGTGTTCCATCAATAATACATGGAGATTCGGTTTATTTCATCTTATGTTGTTTTTGCTTCTGCTTGGCAAACAAAACTCTCGGCTTTCTCATTCTAATCAAACTGTAGAATGCTAATAAAACAAATCTAAACTAATAAAGCCCATTTCCTTTATATTAATTCTCTTAAAGTTATCAGGGACTCACATATCTGGATATAAATAGTACAATCAGACGTGAAGTAGGAAGATGAAGTTGGATAAGGGAATATTAACACACAGGGGATTAAGACCAAAGCATAATGACAAAGGCTGAATTGAATTTGGAGATTATTTAAAACCTGTGTTGGGTGGGGACTTGACTCCACAGGAAACATTTAATACTATTGAAACCCCATAACCTCTGCATGAACAGTATTTCAGCCTTGGTTAAGGAAAGAGAATGATTTCTTGGCTGGGGGAGATGGCACAACGGGTATAATGTCTGCTGTGTGAGCATGAGGACCTGAGTTGAAATCTCCAGGATGCACATAAAAGCTGGGCATGGTGATGTGCAATCCCCGCACAGGGAAAGCAGGACTTCAATGCTCTGGGCTAGCTGGCTAGCTCATCTGGCTGAGTTGGTGAGCTCTGGGTTCAGTGAGAGACCTTATTTCAAAGCATTAGGTGGAGTGTGATTGAGGAAGATACCTCTGGCTTCCACGCACATGCATACCCCACATATGAACACACATTCACACATGCATGCACACCATACACACATACAAAGGATTTCTTAAGAATCATTTTTATATGGATCAGTTTGTTTTGCAAACGATTTTTGCCTGCAGACCACAGATTTGATCATTGTTCCCCTTGGTGCTTAGGAAGACAGAGCTACCCTAGAGATTTTGCTTTTCAAAAAGCAGAATTTCCTCTAAAATCTAGTTTAGTTTAATTATAGCAGGCAGGGTGTGATTTCTCTTTATATCTCTCCGGTTGACTCTGCTCTGGCTGGTTTGGGTCAGAGCTATTTCTAGGAAATGCCTGCTTCTTTTTCTCAAACGAAAGCTTCTTTTTGGTTTTCTTTCTTTTTGTTTCTGGCTTGAGATCATTGCCACTTGAACCTGATGACAGGTGACGCATCTACACATCCATCTGCACATGATGCTGATGTTTACAGAGGTGGGGAGCAAGTGGCAACGTGGATCTGTCCACTGCATTATTAAAGACGTCTCTTCCGTAATCAGGCTTGATAAGCAAACCGACCAAAGAAGATAAAGGTGACAAAGAAAGGAAAACGTATAAGAATGTAGAAGCTGCCCACAAATTCCCGAGAAAGAACTCTTGAATCTTAGGATGCAGTCCAAGGCAGCCTGGAATGCAATTCTCTCCCACAGCTCAGTCCTATTGACTGTATGCTATAGTTTGGTTCTGGAATATCCTCAACCTGTATTTCTTTTGGGAGGTAAGATAACAGACCCTTTTAGAGGTAGGGCCTAGCAGGAGCTCTTGAGGACCTAGGGAGCACCAAAACTATTCAAAGTTTCAAATTACAACGAATCCTTATGATATTGTGCCGTCCTTTCCTCATGGAAAGGAGACAAGAGAAACTCAAGGAGGCACATCCAGGCTGGTGGGAGATCTCAGCACCTCACTGCAGAGCCACTTCTATCAAATGGGTGTTTTATTCCTGACTCTGTCAACGGAGACAGTTTATATGCCTTTGCTCGGGCTCACCCACGAGACCTCCAGAGAAGATAGAGATGTGACATTGGCTGTGGTCTGTAACCAACATCAAATCACAGTTGAGATTTCCCTTCTGTCCTTCTCATCCTCCATTCTAGGTAGTGATAATCATGAGGAAGAGAAGTGACACTGGAGGGGAGGTGTGTCATGTGTGTCATTCATTAAAATGTAAGTGCTGATTTTACACACACACACACACACACACACACACACACACACACACTATCTCCGTTTTCTATCCTGGGTTTCTAAGATTATGTAATGCTCTCTAATTATCCATTTGTGTTAGTGTGATGATTAGACCAATGACTCTCTTCTCATAAGACCATTTATTGACTGAGGAAGGGGTCTTTCACATGCTGTTGTTCAGTAAGTAGCAAGTGAGATCCAGGGCCTAGAACAGTGGCTGGCAACACAGTGTGGCAGGACCTCAGCCTGGGGAGGCTGTGGAGTGTGCACATCGTCATCTCATCACACACTAATCATGGGACCTCAGGCTAACCATGTAACCTGTACATCAGTGACCCATAAATAAAACAGACACTGCCTGTACTATGAAGATGCTGTGAAGACAAAAACAACACTAAGAAACAGTGCCAACATCTGTGTTTATTGTGGCTTTATTTACAACAGCTCAGAATTGAAGTCAGTCAAGATGCCCAGCGGCGGGCATATGAGTGGATATACACAATGAAATTCTGTGCAACAGTATGGAAAAATGAAAGTATGAAACCTGCAAGAAAAATGGATGGATGTAAAAAAATCATATTAAATGAAAGGACTCAAACTCCTCAGAGACAACACAGCTGCATGTTTTCTCAGACATGTAGGTCTTGGATGTATAATACCGTATACACACATACAGGGAGCATATGTGAATTACACTTGTAAAGAACTATAATCAAAAGTGAGAAGATCTGGAAGAGGGGGAGGGAATGGCAAAAGGACACAGGTTATACAGAGGAGAGGGGTACTGGCAGAAAGAGGTGGCCAGGAGGAGGGATGAGAAGTCAAAAAAGAATGTACTTGAACATGCCAGAATGAATGATACTGAAATGTGTCTATGCCAACTAAAAAAAATAAAAAATACTCATCCCTCTTGCCACAAGGACTAATACAGACAGCCCACGGAGGAGGATATACAACTGATCAGGGATGGGGACGGGGGGAATTGGGGAATTCGGGATAACAACGCATGGTTTGCCCACTAAATAATGTAACTCATTATGGACAATAAATATATATTTTAAAAAAAATAAACAATGCTAGTATCCAAGAAGTGCTACCTAAGTGTTTTTCAGATAAACAGTAGACACTTATCTATTTGCTAAGTAAGTGTTGATTAAATTATAGAAAGAGATATTTATCATTTTACAAGTTTGGATGCTTGGTTGCACAACTTTATATATTTTACTCAGAAGTCCTGACCACTTCTTCCTCTCAGCATATATTTTTGCTTAAATTTCAATGAAGGTCATTACTTTTTATTTAATCCCCCTAAAATAGCTCAAGGAGATTAGACTTAAAAATAAGTTGACTTTATCAAGCTGAATGTTGTATGTAAGGAAATTCCATCTATTGGTTGGATGTGCCACTTTGTGCATCTGGCTTTATTGAACCAGGTTGTTTGCTGAGTCCTTTCCAGCCCTGCTTGCTTTCTTTCTTTCTTTCTTTCTTTCTTTCTTTCTTTCTTTCTTTCTTTCTTTCTTTCTTTCTTTCTTTCTTTCTTCTTTCTTTCTTTCTCTCTCTCTCTTTCTTTCCTTCCTTCCTTCCTTCCTTCCTTCCTTCCTTCTTTCTTTCTTTCTTTCTTTCTTTCTTTCTTTCTTTCTTTCTTTCTTTCTTTCTTTCTTTCTTTCTTTTCCTTCCTTTCTTCCTTCTTTCTTTTATGTGGGTTCTGAGGATCAAACTTGGGTCTTTATGCTTACATAGCAAGCACTTTATTGTCTGAGTTCTCTCCCCTGCCCCAGGGCCTAGTATGTGCCTGATTCATGAGTACACAGTCAACACAGAAGCAAACCCAGAGAGGAAGGTAGAATTTCTTGAAACTAGAATTACAGCTGCCTATAAAATAGAAAACAAAGGTCTAAAGCCAACAAATAAAAGTGTATGCATAGGCGGGTCTCCACTAGGAGTCTTACCAAGGGACAGACCCTTAAAATAAACTGCCTATAGGACTTCATAATGATTTGTAATCCACTTTTAAAATTCAGAACTTTCTCTCCCTTTCTTCTCACAGTAGCAGGGCTGCTGCTGAAGCCATAAAGGGATGGATTTTCCGAAGTCTCTCATGGGGTCCTGTTCACCTCTCCCCTCTATGCTCTGCACGGATCTGCTCGGTCTGAATTCTGAGCCTGGGTTTTTTTCTCCTCTGCTGCCCGTCCCCCCACCCCACCTTCCTTCAAATGTCCGTTCTGATCAGATGGACAAGTCAGGCTTTGTCCAATTAGTCTACTTTAAGTAGCTTACCCTGTACATTATTAAAAGCAAAATCCACACTGGGTTGACAAGATTAGAGGAAAATATAAAAATAAATTACTGTATTAAAATTAATTAAATGAAAAGCTGTATCTAATACCAGGAAATGATGGACTTCAGGGGAGTAGTGAAGCCCTTAGTTCAACAAATGATTTTTTAAAATTCCTAAAAACTCCCAGCCCAGAGCTGAATTAAATATTCCACACTGAATGCAAAAGCAAAAAGATGTTAATTTTGGCTTTTTGCACAAAGTGAATAAAAAGTTCATTCTGCTCTCGCTCGGCAGGAAAATTCTTTTGATTGCAACACCATCCCAGGGACTGGGTGTTGTGAGGAACAGCATGTTGTGCTCAGGGAATGATTTTGTCTGGATTTCTCTTAAGGAATTTTTAAAACATGCACGTGTGTGCACCAACGATCGAAACAATGAGCAAATAAATGGAATTACAGGTCCAAGGGCTCAGTTTAATGTGCCTATTAGGAGCCAGGATTTGGGCCAAGAGATGGACATATGAAAAAGTTAAAGAAACAATAAAGACGTGATTAGGAGCAGGAGCTGTCACACTCAGAATACTTTCCCAAGCTGGCGCCAATTACGCTTTGTAATTTTTTATGCATTTGTATGTGTGTGCTTGTTTGCATATGTAGGTGAGGTGTGTGCACATTCATGTGTGTGTATGGACGTGCATACAGAGGCCAGAGGACAACTTTTGGAGTCATTCTTCAGGCACCATCTTTTCCTTTCGTTCTTTCTTTCTTTCTTTCTTTCTTTCTTTCTTTCTTTCTTTCTTTCTTTCTTTCTTTCTTTCTTTTCTTTTCTTTCTTTTCCCTCCTTCCTTCCTTCCTTCCTTCCTTCCTTCCTTCCTTCCTTCCTTCCTTCCTTCCTTCCTTCCTTCCTTCCTTCCTTCCTTCCTTCCTTTCTTCTTTCTGTTAAGCTATCTCACTGGCCTGAAATTCTCCAGGTAGGCTAGACTGGCTGGCTAATAAGCCCAGGGGATCCTCCTGTCTCCACCTCCCCAGTGCTGGAATTACAAGTGTATACCACCATGGTATTTTTATATGGGGACTGAGGATTGAACTCAGGTCCTTATTCTTACTAAGCACTCTAGGGCCTGAACTATTTCTCCAGCCCCACCCACCAATTATTTTTAAAGCTTGGTATTTGACAAAGACAGTTTGCTACAATTCCATTCCCTGTCCATCAGTAACAGGCACAATAGGAAAAAAATAATTATGGATAAAGATTAGAAAGTACAAGGTGAAATAAAGTTCTACACATGACTTCACTGTGAGCTCATTTTGCATATAAATAAAAAAATCACTGGTGTGAATCTCCAAAGACCTGAGGGTTCAGTGGGATGGGAGTGAGGGGTTGGGATGTATTATCTTCCAAATTTGTTTTGTTTGGGTATAGGCCTGTGTATTTTTGTGTTATTGTTTTTATGTCACAAAAGACTGTTTGGGCAAGTAGTATGGATTTTGCTCTTTCACTCTGCATGGATTGTATTTCCTCTCTTTATCTTCAATTTTAACTGGGCATATGAAGATAATAATAAAGCATCTTCCACATCCTCTATTCCCAATGACTATATTTTCCTAACGCTTGCTATTTAGATTTAAATAATAATTACCAATATCTCACATTCATTAAAATCCTACTTTGGAGATGATAATTGAAATGAGATAGACTATTAAACTATTATTCATGCCAGGTGTGGTGGCATACACCTTTCATCCCCAGGCTCAGGGAGGCAAAGGTGGGAGGATTGCTGTGAGTTCGAGGCCAGCCTGGAGCCACAGAGTGAGTCCAGGTCATCCTAGGCTGAAAGTGAAACCTTACCTCAAAAAATAAAACAAAAAACCAAAACAAAACTATTATTAATAAAGATAAACATTAAAAAACTTACACTTTTAGGCTCTCACTTTTGATACGATTTTAATCCTTACAACAATCCTTCAAGACAACTGAATATCTCTATTTTATAGATATGGAAATTGATTTGGAACATTGAATAATTTGCTCATGGTCCCATCCAGAAGTAAAGCTTAAGTATCAGAAAGCATTTCATGCATGTGTGCTTTGGTATCTATTCTCTTTAATGCTATGAAGAAATAATTAGAATTTACTTAAATACTATCAGTGATAAGCACATGAATTTTGTATACATTCTCTAAGTCAATTCCTCCCACTGTGAAGTAAATACTACCCTACTTGTTTTTACCAGTTAGAAATTAAGGCTGAGGGAAGGAGCAATACTGATAGTTATCACACGTTAAATTGGGATGTCAACTTTGTTCACGTCTGGAAGGGTGACAACCATGTACTAAGCTCCTTTCCCAGCATGGTTCTGAGATATGCTTTGAGCATCTCTCTCTACCAGAGTTCCATGATAAATATCTATATCCATCCACCATTCAAAGGCACAGAAGAAAATGAAGGGATGTTTACCTATAAAAACTACAGCACTGTGTGTGGTGGCCCACTCCTTTAATCCCAGCACTTGGGAAGCAGAGGTAAGAGGGCCACTTGGAGTTCAAGGCCACCCTGAGACTATAGTGAATTCCAGGTCAGTCTGGGATTCTATCTCAAAAAACAAAACAAAACAACAAGAAAAAAACCCACTACCTCAGTATGACAATGCCCTGCCCAAACTCCTATCAATCTTTCAACAAAGTCCGGGAAGAGTTTTCTAGTCTTTCCATGGGTTTCCTTGCCTGTCTTACTTTCATCGTGTCCACATTTCTGCCTACTAGAATTTGCCCATTTCAATAAAAGAGAAACATCTCAATGAATTCCATGTGAGAAATCACAGAGCCATCATGGCCAAACCTGATTCCCAACATGAGGCTGCAGGCCCTGGGGAAAGGTGGGTGTCATGTTCTAGTTGATATTTTTCCATCAACTGCAAGAGTGTGTCTGGGCTGGAATATGCACCCAGTTTTCTGTCGAGGGATGGACAGAATCCTGGAGAATACAACAAAGGCCTCAAGGAAGGCACACTTGGAAAGGAAATTGCGAGTGAATGCCAGGCTTTCCCAAGAGCTCCCAAAGTAGACCCTTGGAAAAGCGAATAAGGAGCTGCGTACACTAGTTCCTTCATGCTGAGCTCAACACACATCTTTAAACATAAGATTGTCGAGGAAGCAGATACTCGGAAACCCTTTCATCTTAATTAAAGTTATATGGGCTACGGAATACTTTTCCTTTATATTAAGCTCTTATTCCTGTGGAGAAATTTCTATTTGTTTTTATCTAATTTGAGCTTCAAGGTTAATCTCGGTTTAAGACTTTCGCACACTGGGAGAGATGGCCCATCCGGTGTGCCCTGATCCCATGTATATGCATACGTCTACCTGGTCCTGCTGGGCTCCAAAGCCTGTGGCTGCCTTTGCATTCTTTATGCTGTTTCTTCCCCAGAAAGCATGGGCTGAGGATCTGGAAAGGATATATAGGATAGGGAGGATTTTGCAAAAGGTCACAAAGCTTTCTATTTTAGGGAACCACATGCCACAATCCTTAAATGTGGGGTTTCTGATAAAACTTGCTCTGTGATAGAGGGGAAGATCTGCACAGTGGTAGAAATAAGAGGAAGAGGGAGACACTGGCGCAAGAAAGGGGTTTCAGAGATTTTGAGACTATTGATTGATAGTTCATGCATCTACTCTGCTTCATAGCTATATGGTTGATTGGGTTGAGCTGGTGATGGAAGTGACTTCTGCTTTTGATTTCAAAGGGAAAGGGAAAAGTCTTAAACAAGTTGCAGAATAAATAATTGGGATGTCTGATTTGTTGTTTAAATAACTGGCCTGCCTTGAGTTTTGCTTGATATCAGTGTTCTAAAAATGATGCCTGTTAGAAGCGGAGAGCTAAATATAGTTATGTGATGCATCTGTTGTATGTTCTGTCACTTTGGGACTATACAAATGAAAGACATCATTACCTATCACCATTCTGTTGACTCCTGTATTCAGGTGCAACTTTAGACCTCTTTTTAGTGACCTTCAAATGCCAGAGCCAAGTAAGTGATGCAAGCATGAACAAGAACACTTTTAACTTTTTTAAAGATATCACAAAAATTTGTCTTTATATAATATATATATAATTCACTTTTCTCTTCAAGTTGACATCATTCTCTTTGGTTCCTCCACATTTGGTTCAAAGCCTCTGCCAGCAGACATAGAATTCCCTATGCAGATCTTTACCTTGCCTCTGGGCATGCCATATTAATCCATGCAACTGCTGGTAATCACTGTCCCTGAGAGGGACAGCCACTGTTCCCCATTTCAAGGGAACTTCTGTTCTGAGCACTAACAGCTCACACAATGATGGACTTTGAGTCAAGAAACCTGATATTCTGGGGAGACAGATCCTGTGTGAGATTATGCTAGTCACTACTCAAATCATGAACATGCTTTCCCACATTTATGAGGACAAGGGTCTCTGCTGATCAGTGTCTCTTCCAAGGCTTCCTCCTGGGTATGCCCCTTCCTTTGCTTAAAGGACAGTATGAGAAGGAATTACGTTCTTCCTCATGTAAGTAAGAAAAAAGATGTTGAGTATGATCAGCTATCATTTCATTCACTTATTCATTCATAGAAGGCAAGGAGTGACAAAAAAACAAAAAAGAAAGAGAACTCAGTGCATGGAAAAGATTCTAGGAGTCAGCTTGATGCACATTCCTGTGATATGGAAGACACGGGGTGCTTTAACAAGAAACCAACATCTCTTTATCTCTTTATACAGTCCAGCATGGTGGGGCAGGCATGGTGGCCGAGTCACAAAAGTGAGCATTGGGAGCTCACATCTTAGAAGATCATAAAGATAGAATGGAATTGAGCTGGAGCTACAATATTCAAAACCGCTCCTCCAGTGATCCATTCAGACAGCATCTCAAAGGCTCCATGCTCTTTCTAAACAGTGCCATCAGCTAGGGACCAAAAACTTAAACATGAGTCTAAGTATCTGGGGATATGGATTAGTAAAGTGATTGCCCCACAAGCATGGTGACCTGAATTCAATCCTCAGATCCCACATTAAAAAGCACCTGTAATCTCAGTATTGGGGAAGAAGAGACCAATAAAACACCTAGGATTTGCTGGTTAACTTACTGTGAGAGGCTCTTTCTCAAAAAAGATGGATGGCACAGGAGAGGAATGATACTCAAAGTTGCCACTGACCTCCACATGCACATGCATGCACAACTGTACACACATGTGTACCCCCATTTGAATACACACACATACACATGCATAAAGAAAAAAATGAATCTTTGGGGGACATTTCATAATCACGCCATACACACATGTTCAAAAGTGCTACAAATTTTCACAAAGTGGACTTCTCTACTCAGCCTCCAGATTAAGAAACAGAAAAAAAATATTCTCATGTTCTCAGAAGCCTCCTATATTAGTTACTTTTCTCATTGCTGTGACCACATACCTACCAAGAAGATGTTCAGGAAGGAAGGGTTCATTTGGGCTTACAGTTGGAGGGGATACAGTCCATCATGGCAGGAGTGGGCCATGGTGCCGGAAGAGTGAGGCAACTGATGAAATTGCCTCACAGTCAGGAAACAGAGAGAAACAGGAAGGAGGCACAGGCTGAAAAACCCCAAGGCCTGCTCCTAGTGATTCACTCTCCCAGGAAGTCCCACCTTAAGGCCTGCTCCCAGCTACATACCAAGTGTTCCGACATCAGCTCCTAGGAGGGAAATTGCACATCTAAACCATATCACTACCTTTCCAGCCTCCGATTTCTATCCCCGATTTCAAGGAAACTTCTGTTCTGACCACTTAAATCATAGATTCATTTTATAATCATTGTTAAAATTTAAAATTATTGTGCTCAAAGTGGTTTATCACCTCCTTCCAAATATTCATTGCTTTGCCAGATATACTATATAACTTAGCCTGAAGTACAAAAAATTGGAGAACAACACCTTCCCAAGTCTCTCCTGCCTTCTTGTCCAACAGCTCCAGTAAACAACCTCCCATTCATTTCTATTAGAAGTAAAGCTGAGACCCAACACAGCCCATTATATTTGGGTCAATGTATTGTAACAAATCAATTTTGTCTTCTTCAAATTGGAAAACTCTAGTAATAGAATGTGATTTTCACCAAGTTTAGCTGAGTATTTGAAATGGTTTCTGACATAAAAGAGATATGGTGCAAATCAAATTCATTTTAGCAGGACAACCCTGGGGGAATCTGAAGAAATAGTCAACCATATGCCAGTGAACTTTCAACTGAAGTCAAATAAATGCAACTCTACTGTGTGAGGAAGATAGGAAATGTCCATTAAGATGTTGCATGCTATGCAAATAAAGAGGTTGAGAGTAGGTAGGTACTTACCTGAAAAGCCAAAGTGGCCATGTTTTGTATTGTGGGTGTTGAGCTAGATTGAAAAGCTTCACATACAGGTGATTCTATTTAGCATCTTCCACAGTGACAAGCAATAGGGATTTATTAAGGATACTTAGCAATTCTCCACAGCAACACAGGGGAACACAGCAGGTAATAAGATGCCACTGTCTACCATTCTTCCTCTGTAATTTTCACAGTGCTGAAGTTGTACGTCTCCTGCCCCATGCCTGCAGCTCCCTGACACTCCTGTGAACAATCTGCTCTGTTCTTTGTATCCTTCCTTTCCTTTTTTATTTTTATATTTTTTCACTTTATGTTCAACTAACACATCCCACTAAGAGTCTATTGAAGTGGTGGCATGATATCTCATGAAGGAATTATAAGAATTTCATATGTAAGCTACAGAAAACATGAGAATTGGCTTATCTGGTTTCTCTGAAAACCTGCCTGGTTTCTTAGACAACGTGAAAAAAAACTAGCATGTTTGGTTTCTAGACTGTAGTAACTTTATTGTATTATATCTGCTTGGTTCCCAGAAAGATTTAAAATGTTGTATTTGCAAGGACATACTTTAGGGGAATTTAGAGATAAGTAAGAAAGTTTAGGAAAAGGAATCTGTGTAGTGACATTGAATGAAGAATGAGATTTGAACCACAAATGTTTCTCGAATGCTTCCCACATTGTGGAAAGTCAACTCAACTCTAAAATTCTTGGATGTTAATTCTGATAGAGAAGTGTGAAAGAGCACACAGGGAGGATTCTTCACAAGGTAAAAGCAAACTAGCCCTCCGTGAGAGGAGCTATTATTGATATTAAGACAAGAAATGAAAGTGTCAGGGTACTCTCATAAAGGAGACACTTTGTCATGTGAGCCTTCAGGTCTACACAGCAGGTGTAACATAGGATTTCTCGTGTTGCCATGGTCTTCACATATAGCTAGGTGTCATTGCTCCAAAGAACAGCAGGGTGTATAGTCGAAACATCGCAGTGATCACGGGCAAATAACATACATCCTGAGGGGAACTTTAGATGCCATTAAAAAGAGGTCCAGATTATTGTTGGCTTTGGTGTGGTTTGTCTAGGATTCTAGCTTGCATTCTAGGAAACCTGCTCTGACAGTGAATTGAACTGAGAAAAATGGGTTCATTTCATTTCATTGAAGAGTGAGGAACATCAGACACTCCCAGAGTATTCCCGAGACAACTGTTAGAGGCCTGGGATTACCTAGAACTCTGACTAAGATTCTTCTTGGGAAAGGCTTTTAATTTTAATTGAACTCACTGAAACATGGGCTATTAAAGGCATCTGAATTCGCCTTGCATTTAAAGGCAAAACTTCTTTACACAGACCTCAGATAGCATCTGCTGTCAGTAATGCAACTTTCTGGTAAGTTCTTCTAAATACACTAGATGCACAACTAGTTGCACAACTATGCCTTGCTCTACAGATGTAAATATGTCTCCACTACAGAACTGATAATAATGCATTACCTTAACAGGTAAATTCTAAATTAGATTTAATAAAAATTGTTTTCTAAAAGCAGACTCTTCTCTGATAAAGAGGACATGCAAACAGGCCCTGAAACTCTCACTGCAGAAAATTATTCCTGAGCACGATGAGATAAACTATAGATTCATTATCCTCTCCACACTTGGTCTTTTGTGTTTGATCACGAATGCACATTGTGGAGAGATGCCTTATACCTCCAAGCTAAACACTGTTTGGTACTCATTAGTGATTTATAAATGATATTTTATCCCTGGTGACATATCTTTTGATATGATTCTCTAATAATAACATCCACCAATATTAAAATAAGAACATCCCCATGCATTGTGATCACCTTCAACCACATTTCCTCACGAAAATTAAATTTTAGCACACCAACTGATATTGTATGCATATATTTGTCTACCATCATTATAAATCTCCTAAGGGTCTCTATAAAATGATAGTTTTGCCTCTTTGCAGTAATTCTACCTAATGCTCCAAAGCAAGAAACTAATTACATGCTTTTTTTTAAAAGCTAACTTTCATCTTTCAAATACCATACAATGGAGGTTCTATAGGTAATCATATAATTACGATTCACTAAATGGGTTGAAATTAGCCATAACCCTTTTTATTTAAATTGTATTAACTTTCTTCAGTAACACTGTCTGCACTTCTACTCTTTCCTACAGAAGTTTGGTGATATAAGGTTTCAATCTAAAATCTGATTATGGTCACTAATGTTTATAACAAATGCTTCATTATAATACCAGAAGTGCCAATGAAGATGAATATGCAAAGAATTTCTTAAAATATGCTTAGGGAAAGGCCAAGGTTAAACTAGAGTGTATAAGGAAATGACTAAAATTTCTCAGGGGAATGTTTTAGTCAGCAAGAAAAAAAAAATGACCTCACTTGTGTTTTCCCATTGAACTGGTACAGTATTTCCTGAAAGAAAAGTCTGAGACAATTGTTCCTTTCACTGTACCAGTGGATTATAGACAGAAAAAAAACCCCACTAGATTTATCTTGGAAAATACCAAACCCTTCATTCCAGATTAACCCCTCACTCATACTACCGAAGGATTACTAGTATTTTTTTTTTTTTTGGCATTAGAAAATAGATTAAATTTTACTTGTTCAGAAGAGTGGATATTGTTGGCAATGTTTAAGTTATTTTTTTAATATATATTTATTGTCCATAATGAATTACATTAAGTTATTTTTAAAAATATTTTTATTTATTTATTTGAGAGAGAAAGAGAGAGAGAAGAGAGAGAGAGAAAATGGTCATGTAGGGCCTCCTGCCCCTATAAACAAACTCTAGATGCATGTGACACTTTGTACATCTGGCTACATACTGGGGAATCCAAACCCAACCTGTCAGGCTTTGCAAGCAAGGACCCTTAACCTCTGAGCTGTCTCTTTAGCCTTATTTAAGTTCTTCTACACATCTTCACTATTTCCTGGACAACCATTGCTGTTAAGTGTTTCATGGCGATTTATCTTGTTGGTGTATTAAAGACATTCAATCCATGGCTCATAAGTTGGGTGACTTCGTGTCCGCGGATGTTTTTGGGTTGTTACAACTTCGAGGGTGCTACTGGGATTCAGTGGACAAATTTCAGGGATGCTAGGCATCTTAACATGCATGAGACAACACCTTGGAATAAAGAAATATCTGTCCCAAGACATCACAAGTGCTGCGGTGGAGAATCCTTGCCTACACCACATACATATAGATTAGTAATTGCTTTGAAAAAGTCTTATGAAGAAATTTGCCCTATTTGTTTGAGTGGATAAACTGGTCATGAATTTATTTCCTCCTTAAAATTGACCCTGAAAGGTATGGAAAGGAAATATCGCCTTGTTTGGAAAACAGACCTCTATCTTTACCATGTTTATGGTCCTTATTTTTCTAATAACATCCAGAACCCCCGAGATCCTGGCCACTGCATTCTCATGAAAGCTGAGTAAACATAGTGTGTTTTGACTGCCATCAATCGTGACACGTGATCACAGGGGCACTGTGCTTGGAGGCTGTTGTTTTATCTGGAGCCATGGCCTTTAGTAAATTCAAAACAGTCAAATTGTTCTCTTGACACCCACTCTTGACCTAAGCGGAGTGTTTCATTCTCGGAGAAGGCGAAACACATGCTGCTTTTCCCTGGTTTGTAATTATATAGGAAGTCTATTTCTCTGGTGAACTTTGCTATGATCCTAAGACCAAAGAGAAATAAGAACAGCTTAAAAGAAATAACAAAACTTCCAAGGCACCAAAGAAACTGTGGTTGATGAGATTAAGTATCCCTGTGTAGAACCAATCATGACCTCTCATTTGAGGAGTCTTTTGGAGTATTGGGGGGTGCATTTAGCTCTTGGAATTACATCTCTATGGGATTGTTTTTGTCCAAGGAAGGAAATTATAGTTATAGTAATCTTAATTTGAGGACAGGGCTTGTGAGTGTGAATTAGCAGCGTGGTTCAGACACACACCTTGCCTGACTTCCAAATTGAACTATCTTTAACCAAATTCAACCTAAAGACAGTTTCTGGCCCCCTTCTCCCAACTTTGGCAACAGAAGGAGTGTTTTTATGCTGGGACACGAATCCACCTTCTAACGTAATACTAAGAAGCCAGACCTAGGAGGCTGACAACTGTCCTAAAACATTTTTCACCCACTTACATCCTGACTTTCTTTAACCATTTGATATTTCTAGATCATGATTGACAGGATAAGGCCCAAAGAAACCCTCCTTATTTTTTTGTTTATTTATTTTCTATTTTTCCACATTTTTTTTTGGCTCTGATTCTGTCCACGAAGCTAAGGCTATCCTAGAATCTTCTACATAGCCCCAGATGGATTCCAAACTTTCTGTTTTCCCACCTTATCTCAAAGTGCTGAGGTTATACATGTGCTGACCATGTCTGAATTTAAGCACTTTGAAGTTGGCATTTTCTTTGATCCCTTTGAACCAATGGCATGAAAATTCAAGTCATTGTTTTCTTATGCAGTTTATCATTCTTGCAACTTACCACAGAGTTAATGCCCCCTCCTAAAACCTGGTTTATAGGAGCAATCACTTGAGTTTGGAGACTAAGAGTTCTGAGAAATTGGACTCCAAACCTTTGCACAGAGTAAATCACTGAGGGGCCCTGATAAGTGAGCACCTGTCTTTTTGTTTTTGTTTGTCTTTTAAAATTATTTTATTCATTTAGCTATTTGAACGGAGAGAGAGAGAGAAAGAGAGAGAGAGAAGAGAAACAGAGAGAATGGGCACTCCAGGGCCTCCAGCCACTGCAAATGAATTCCAGATGCATATGCCACTTTGTGCAGCTGGCTTTATGTGGATAAATCTAACTAGAAATCAAACTAGGCTTTACTAGGAAATCTAATCCCAGTTGTTAGGCTTTGCAAGCAAATTTCTTATCATCTGAGCCATCTCTCCAGCCCTTGCTTGTCTTTTGAAAAAATTATTTGAGTGGAATGAAGTCAAATACCTTAAAGTTATCTCTTTATTCACATTGTTATCTAGGACAATGGTGTTAGCAGCTTTCAAATCTATATGATGCGTGCGTGTGTGTGTGTGTATGTGTGTGCAATGCACACATACAAATAAATGAAAATAATTAAAAGAAGATAATATTTTACATGACAAGGCATTCAACACACTTACTACACTTCAAATTAATTTGATACTATTGGTCTGATGGACTTGGTACTTTATCTCTTTAGACTGTGTCCCCATCCTTCCTATTAAATGTACTTGCTTTTCAGTACTCAGTTTAGCACCTGGCTCTTTGTCCTATGGGCCAGTGTTTACTCTTTTTAACTTTTTATTGTCAAGTTTTATACATGTGTGTAATCCATTTTGCTCATAATCTTCCCTTTTAGCTTCTCTTGTATCCTTCATGCTTCTAATGCATCTCTCCTTCCCTGAAGTCCCTCTTGTATTTTGATATATTTTGGTTGTGTTTTGCTTTTTTGCCCTCTTCCACCATCATACAGGTTGCTCATGAGTCCCATATCGTGCAGGTCTGTGCAGGTAATGACATCTGCTGTGACGTCATGAATGTAATGGTGTGGTGGTTTGATCCAAGTGTCCCCATAAACTCAATGTGTTCTGAACGCTTGATCACCAGCTGATGGCAGTTTTGGAATTGAGACCTTGTTGGGGGTATATTATTGGGGGTGGGCTTAGGGGCTTATAGCCAGCTACCTTTGCTAGTGTTTGCCACCCCTTCCTGCTGCTGTTTGCAGTGCTGTAGCGGAGGTGATGTCCACCCTCTGCTCATGCCGTCGGTCACCCTTCCTGCCATCATGGAGCTTCCCCTCAAGACTGTAAGCCAAAATAAACCCTTTTCTCCATCACCTTGTTTCTCATTGGGTTCTTTTAATGAGAACAATGGCTATAACAGGTGGCCACTTCATGTCTGGAAGACATCTGTCCAAAGCACTGACGTCCATATCATGCCTCTTACATTCTTTTCACCTCCTCTCTCCCAATGGCCCCTGAGTCTTGAAGAGAGTGATCTTGATGTCTCAATTTTCAATGAGAACCTAACTTTCACTTAGTCTCAGTACTCTGACAAGTTTTGAGTCTCCGCAGTCATTGCTGCCAAGTGCAAAAGCAGCTTCTCTGACCAAAGTGAGAGCAGCATTATATGATGATAATATATCTATTTCACCAAATAGTAGTAGCTTCCCTCCAGGGCCTATGACTTCCTAGTCTTAGTCTTTTGAGTAGGTTTTCAGTACAAGGCGTAAATTCTCTTCCATGGGGCTGGCCTCAAATCTAGTCAGAGATAAACTGATTACCCTCATAACAATCATTCCACATCTTGCCTGGCTAGTTTAGCTTGAGGAACACATAGCTTTCCACTATGCACCCACCACCCTTCGATTGTGTGTCCTTGTATAACTACCATGCCATCCTGCATATTCAATGAGTTCACTTATATTGTCATACATAAAGTCCACCAATTTATAATGTCCAACTCAATGGTATTTAATAAAGTCACCAAACTTTACAATCATTATCACGATCCAATTTTAGAATAGTTCCATCACACCAAAAATAATATTCATGGCCATTTATAGCAGTTCCCTAATGCCATCACTTCTAGCCCTAGACTTATTGGCCATGGGTTGCTTCCATGCCATCCTGCATTGCCTTCCTCAGAGCTACACCTGAGAAGATTGTAATCTCTTCAAAGACATGCTTCATAATTTTCAAAGAAACCTATTCTTTGCAACATAGAACATAGCAGCTAATACTAACCAGAACTTTCATTTACCTATGATAGGTGATCCAAGTCATTGCTTCTAATGTAGTCCTTAAAGTAGACATTAGATTGGCATTTCCTCCATCCTTCTTCAGAGAAAAGCACAGAACCTTTGAGAGGCAGAGTTACCTATCCAGGGCCGAGTTGGGATGTCATCCCAAGATTGCATGACTGTAAAGCTGAATGAAGCCTGAAGAAAGAATGGAAGAGATAAGTTCTTTATCTGGGACTATTGCTACTTCCATAGGAATGTCCACAGTTGTTATCAGATTTTCATGGATAATCATAAGCCAACACCAACAGCCCTTCCTTTTGTAGATAGTTGGGATCTATAGTCCTTTCAAGGTTTTTTTTCTCACTAGGGCAGAAAGGTAGATGTAACCTCCATTCTCTGTTTTTATGGATTGCTATTTGAGCAAGGTTTCTAAGACGACATTTGTTCACAATCTTATTCTGTGTTCTAAAAGCCCTCCCTCATGGCTACTGAAGAAGCACCTCCCCAGCTTTTTCCTTGTCTGTTTCCAGTGCTTGTCATATCTGATATTGTTGGGGGGGGGAATCAAATGGGAGAAAGTCTGTGCAGAGAAAACATTTTAGCTTGACCCTTCTTCCTGGTGTAAGGTCTTCCTTTCCCCCAGAGCAGGGGTAAGTTAATTGTATTTGAATGAATAATTCTAATAAGGCAGTGACCTTTAATGCCAACTGGTGTTTTTAATTTTGATTCACTGTCAGTCACTCCAGCATGAACCACCTCAGGATGTGAGCAGTGGAGAGACCAGTGTGTACACAGAGAAGAAAAACAAACACACAACGCTGGGTGCTGCTGGCAGGTAAACACACGGAGGACAGATTCTACAAAGAGATGCTGGCAATGTCCTCACAAACAGCCAGGAAAATGGTGGAAGTGAATGAGAACCACAGGGATATTGAAATCCAAGTGAAACATGCCCATCCTATCACAAAGATAACAATTCATTGTTCACTGTGTACAATGTAGAAGAGATAGAAAAGCAAAAACCAAAGACAGGACAGTAAAAGAAAACAACTAAAAACCATCTGATAATTTTAACTTGCAAAGAAGACGATTAGAGCTACCATAAATAACCTGAAATATACCCTTCCAGTTTTTTTGTATGTTTGTGGAAAAATATAGACGTATAGGAGTATATTAGAAATATATAGAACTAAGAAAATATATTAGAAAAATACAGAAATGCCAAAACGTATATTTGTATCCATGTTTAATATGTATATGTAAATATCATAGATATATTTTAATTCATATATATTGGATAAATTGAATTATACATATGATTGCTTTGTCACTTGTTTGCGAACTTGTCATTTGGGTCTTCTGTCCATCAAAAAATGGTCGATCTTATGATTATGCAAACAGCAGATGCCATTTCAAAAACAGTAAAGACATCAAGTAGTATAGGGCTGTCTGAAGTAGACTTCAGAATTCAGATGTCTGAATAGTCAGATGGACACAATGTCAGTAGAAATACAGATAGGGGCTATGGAAAGGGAAGCCTGCCCTGAAGAAGTTACTTCAGGGCCCAATGAGAATGTGGGTTCATTGCTATCCACTCTTTAGACTTTAAGTCAAAATTCCCATTTTAAGAAATCTTCCTACTTTTAAATAATAGCAACTAATGTAAAACAAATATTATGATGACAAAAGAAAATATACCTCAGTGTGAATTTGTCCTGGGGACTGAGAGATGTCAGCTACAGTCTGAAAAAAGCTGAATAGCCTGTCTCTGCCTCTCTGTCTCCCCTCCCTTCCCAGCACTCACACAGCACAGTCTGATAAAACAGCCTGTCTCTTCCCAAGCAGGCTAATTGTTTCTACTCAATATGCATTGACATTTAAAATGGGGCTGGGGAGATGGCTCATGAATAAAACCCTTACTGTACAAACATGAGTACCTGAGTTCAGATCCCCAGAACCCAGCTAACAGTTAATACTTTGGTGGACATCTGCAATCCCCATCTGCCTAAGACAAGAAGGAATGAAGAAACAGAAGAATCTTTCAGAAGCTTGCAGGTCAGCTATCCTGGCAAACGCAATGGTGAACAATGAAATGAGAGACCCTCCAACAAGGTGGAAGGCAAGCAGCAACACTGAAGTTAATTGTACTTTAACTTCCACACACGTGTCATAGCATGCATACACCTGCACTCACCCGTGAACATGAACACATGTACACACATCACACACATACACACAACAAAAAAACTCACAATGAACATAACTGAATACTCACTTTAGTTCTGTCCACCTTTATAACTTCTTGATCATACTTTAAAATGGGGCATGATAGGAATATATTCCTTCAGAGGATGTCTTTCAACAAATACTGTTTTCCATAGAAGCAGCCTCAGTATCAATGTTTTCTCCATGGCTCCATGCTGTGTCTTCAAAGGGCCTCCGTACAAGGATCCACAGCACATAGATTCTTGGTGACTTCCTGAATTGACACAATGTCAGGTGACATTATAGGTTGGGGCCTGTAATCTAAAGAGTGGTTATCTCCTGAGAAATTTGTTGAAAATATAATGATTCTCTCTTTCCTGTATTGGTTGTACTTCCAAAATCAATACCAGGTGGGCTACCAAATGTGTTAAACCAATGGGGAATAAAGCAGACTTTGAAGAATAGGAAACTCCTTTGCAGGCTTCCTTTGGGATCTATTCTTTTAAAAGAGAATCAGCTTATCCTCCTCCTGTCCCCACGCGGAACAGCTGGCCCGGTTTCATTGGTGGTAGTCTCTCCAACAATTGCAGCTGAAACAGGCTTCAGTCTTTGGGACCTGAAATTTTTGTTTCTTTCTCTGCCCAACTTTACATCCTTCTTTTGTTTGACAGAGCATTCTGCAAGTTGCCTTTAGATCAGTTCTGACAAAGGTCTCCCCCCCCAAGCCTCCATAGTCCACAACCCCCTTTGCATTTAGAACTTTCAAACTCTGACTAGAATGGTCCATCCAACTCTGCTTATAGCACTGCAAAGTGCTTCTTAGTTAACAGTTTTAAATCCTACCATATTCTGCCTACAGTTACAAAGACAAACAAACAAAAACCAAAACCAAAAACCCATAGTCAAGCTTATTACAACAGGCCCACTCCTAGTACCGATTGCTTTATTGATAATTCTTCTACAAAGATGCATGTGGAAAATATATCTGACATTTCAAAAACTTGGGGGTGGCAAATATTCATTACTTAAGTGATAGTATATAAGTATGACACACCTCTATTTTTAAGGGTTATTAAAACAAAATGAAACAAAAACACCACGTGGCATAACATTAACTTTAAGAACATGTTCAATACTATCTTGGTTGGCATTAATGATTGGAATATGGTTCAAATGTCTAATTTGATTCCACATGTATTTCTTTGTGATAATCTAAAATGATTCACTCACTATATATGGCTTTGACTAAAATAATATTTTGTTAGACTCTAATAGGATGTTAATACCTCTATGAACCAGGTTGGCTCCATTCAGTGTTCATCTTAATTAGCTAACATTAACCATCATTAGGGTTTTATATGGTACAATGCACATTACTTCATAACTTCTACCCAGATTGCATGAAGCTAGCTCATAATACATGGTATCAACCATCAATTTCCCTGGCTTTCTTAACACCTACCTTTTATTTTAAAAGTTCAGGTCAATGTTAAGTGTTGCACTTCAGCTGAAAAAGTTTTTTTAAAATCAATGTTAATTAACAATGTTAATTAAATTTTCATCATGAAAATGAAAGCATTTTTTCATTCATTTGCCTGGTAAATTATAGTCATGTAATATCCCATATATTAGTTGAGATTGCATAGGAAAATGGTGTCCACCACTAAGGAATGGGGATGAAAATTAGAAAAAACTGAAATGTATACATGGAAAGGTTTATTTTTTACTTGAAGGACCTATATTTGTCTCTGAATGTTTCACTAGCGATGTAAGGGAAAGGAAAAGAAAGCATAAAGATGCCTGTTTCGAGCTAGTGTGATATTTGGAAGATTTTGTCCAACAAAGCTAATCCTGGGTGGCCAAAAGATGCTTATAGAATGCAATGATCACTTAGTTTATAAGTTTGTATCACAGACCAAACACTGAGTCTCAAAGATACTAAGGGATTTAGACAACATGATAGCTATCTAAGGCTGAACCCAGAACAGGTCTGTTTGTATTTTCACCATTTATTTTTGTGAGTCATCTGAAAGGAAGATTTCTTGTGACTCTTTGCTGGAGGGAAAGGACAACACTTGTCAGGTTGCCTTTCAATATTTTCATCAAAACTCATAGGATAAGAATGACCATAGAAGCCGCTTGATTTTGTTTTACCTTCTTGATATCAGCTCCCAGGTGCCTTTGTGAGGTAATGTCTTATCCATTGTATGAGGTCTTGGTGGTGGCTTATGAAGGTGCTCTGACCACCCCCTGGGTCAATTCTCAATACATAACTCATAGAAGGCGAATAATAGCTTTCCTCCTGGCCAGTAAAATTTAGAAAGAATAACAGCCAGGCATGGCGATGCACACCTTTAATCCTGGTATTTGGAAGGCAGAGACAGGAGAACTGATATGAGTTCAAAGCCAGCCTTCAACTGCAGAGTGAATTCCAGGTCAGCCTGGGCTACAGTAAGACCCTACCGAGACAAAACAAACAAACAAACAAACAAACAAATTAGAAGAAACAATTTGAGGCGGAAATAAGACATATATACACAAACAAAGTAAGGACTCAATGATAGGCAAATATTTGTATAGTGGGAGTATTCCATAGGAACACAGCTCATTGCATTGTGCCTCTCAATCTGTGTGACACATAATATCATCTGTTTTATGCTTTCTCCTTTTTGGATTAGATACCGTGTTTCTGTTGCTTGCAGTTCATGAATCCTAATTTGGGATGGAGCTCAGTGGTAGAGTACTTGCCTAGGATGCATGCAGCCCTGGGTTACATCCTCAACATCACATAAACTGGGTGTGGTGGCTCATTCTTTGAAAACTTTGCCCTCAAAACGGGAAGACAAGAAGATCAAAAGTTAAAGGTCATCCTCAGCTACATAGAAAGTTAGGGTCAGTTTAGTTACATAAGACTTTTTCTCAAGACAAATTACAAAACAAAACAACAAATCCTTAAAGAAGAAATGATGCTACGTGTCTACCATTTCAACAGAGGGCGGGTTTGTTGAGGGTTATAAACAATTTCACTCAACAAAATAGCTTGTTGTCGGACCTATACTTTAATCATTGATAAAATAATTTGCATTGAATTTTTTTCTGAGACCCGGGAATGCCACAAATTTATATTATATCTCTAACTATCATGCGACTTGATGTTTTTGGCATCAATAAATATATGGTCATAAAAATGACAACAATGGTGGGGAATTGGGGATAACAACTCATTGTTTGCCCACTAAATGTTGTAACTCATTATGGACAATAAATTAAAAAAAATTAAAAAAATAAAAAAAAATTAAAAAAATGACAACAATGAATCTTACGTAAGTGATGAAAATTAATGACTCCCAAGGGAAAATGTCTTCAATAGAACATCTTCCTTCTTTGATTAACATGTCTCATAAATTCCATCTTCAAGGCTTTTTCCAACTGAGGCATTTAGTCTATAGTCAGATAGAGAATGGTCACAACTTTCCTTAATATGAACTTCTGAAGCTCACTCTATTCTCACACCTAGAACACACCCACAGGCTCCCATGGGAAGGGACTTGGTCAGGTTTGTGTTGCAGTGCTGAATGCTTGAGATAAACTTCAGGGAAGGACGATGTCTTTTGGTTCATGGTTTTAGTTCATGGTCACTTTGAACCTGTGGTGGAACAGAACATCATGGCAGGACATGTGACCAAGGATGGTGTTCACACTGTGACAGCTAGGACAGGAAGGAACCAGGAATAGCCCTTTTGGTGGTATATCAGCAATTAACTAACTTCCTCTAACTAGGTTCTATCTCCTCACAGTCCCACCTGTTCCCAGTAGCGTCATGGGCCCATTCTCAAATCTTGAGCATCCGAGTCTTTGAGGTCCCTTTTAGCCCAAAGCAGGTGTGGTGGTTTGATTCAGGCATCCCCCATAAACTTAATTTGTTCTGACTGCTTGATCACCAGCTGATGGCAGTTTTGGAATTGGAACCTTGTTGGAGGTGTGTTGTTGGGGGTTCTAGCCAGCTTCC
>PVHP010003010.1:0-82756 GCA_004024765.1 Zapus hudsonius | reverse complement strand
CTCCCTCCCTCCTTCCTTTTTGCTGACGTGACAATGTGACACCACCAGGGGTCTGCTCCTTTCTGTCATGCTTTCCCAGCTATGATAGACTCCCCGTAAAAACTGTAAGCCATGGGCTGGACAGATAACTCAGTGGTTAAGGCGCTTGCCTGCCAAGCCTAAAGACCAGGGTTCCATTCCCCAAGCACCCATGTAAAGCTGGTTGCACAAGATGGCGCATGCATCTGGAGTCCATTTGTAGTCCCTGGCACGACCATTCTCTGTCTGCCTATCTTCTCTCTAGCTCTCTCTGCTTGCAAATAAATAAATTATTTATTTATTTATTTATTTAAATGCTTCTGGTTAGGTATTTTGTCTCAGCAACACAAAAGCAACTGACACAGCATCCTCAACTCTTAAGCATCCCTGAGGCAGCTTGGATCACACATGTATCGGGCTTTGTGGGATTCTGATCAGTTTGCCCTTCCCAAGCAAGAAGAGGAGGCCAGATGAAAAGACTTTGGTCTGTGCCACCCCAATGAACCCTTTCTCCATCCATGGCCACTCCAAGTTCTATCTTGTCTTGAGGTTGTCCCACACCACAGCCGGCCTCTCTTAGCTCCTCCTTGTGCTTCTGGCTCCTTATGGCTTGTTCTCCACTTAGTAACCACTGTCCTCTCCCTAGAACTGACCTCAGCAGATGCTAACACTTCCCTCTATCGCCACATACCTTCTTCATTCATGACGCTAGGCTGTCTGGCTTGACTAAGGATTTGAAAGTGGAGGAAAGCAAAACTCTTGATATTAAAAAATGGCCCTGAACACCACTGCTTCTGGACTCTCTGAATAAAATTGAAGAACAAGTTAGATTCTTCACGTGGATCCACCCAGAAGTCTCCCAGATCAAAGTCTGACCTTCCATCTCTCCTTAAAAATGAAGAACTTACTTCTCTGTCATCTTGTAAATCTCTACCTTCATCTACACTTCATCTTTTTCTTTTTAAACAGGGTTGATCATGAGACATAAGTGCTCAGAATAGTATCCCCCCCAAATTGAGCTGTCCAGTCTGGGACAGCTCTATGGAGCTTTAGCACAAAGATCTGATTGCACACCCACTCACATGCACACCCATGCTCACACACACACTCGCCTTTCAGGACAAATGTGGTCAGAATCCCTCTATAAATGTGAAGAGGAGAGACATTCCTCTAAGGGCAACATAACTCGCAGAGCTTGCCCCGGGTCACAATGGAGATTGTATTTTTAAAGTCCCAGCAAAAAATAGTCCAAGTTCACTTTCCGATTCTGCTTCCAGACTTTGTCCAGTCTTTTCACCATTTCACTATGTAAACCAACCAATCAGGAAAGACAGCATCTCTGAGACCATCAGGGTCCTCTTAACTGCTACTCAGCTTTTGTTTACTTGACACCCAACCCTATTCTAATTCTAATTTCCTCCCCATTCCAGTCTGGGTAAGAAGACAAAGATTAAAATAAAGATGGTACTTCACCAAAGCCCTCTATCTCTTCTGTGTAGGGTTGCTTTTTCCTACTGTGTGTTTTGTATGTACTCTGTTCACTTACTCAGGTTGCTCGACCTACGTCTTCTCTGAGTTTACGCTGTCTATGGCCAGGCTTCTGCTTTTCCTGAGTTGTCCTGTCCTGGTGGTGAGGATCTGTGGCTAACCTGCAAGCTAACTGCATAAGGTTTTCTCATAGAGCTTTTTTTCTTCTTAAAATATTTTTATTTGAGACTGAGAGAGAGATAAAGAGACAGAAAGAAAGAGAGCGAGTGTACAAGTGTGCCAGGGCTTCCTGCCAGTGTAAACGAATCCCAGGCACATGCACCACTTTGTGCATCTGGCTTTCTGTGGATAACGGGGAATCAAACCCGGGCCATTGGGCTTTGCAAGTGCCTTTAACCACTGAGAAGTCTCTCAGCCCCTCATAGAGCTTTATCTCTAAACACAAGCTTGTTAGACCCAAAGCCACTCAAGACTGTCCTCGGAAACCATCATCTTCTAAGTCTTTCCTGTTGCAAACTTCTCACCTTCCAGCTATTAACCTCTGCCAATTGTAGGAAGAAACTTCTGGAAAGGAAGTTTCAAGTACTACTAATCTGTGGAGTTGAGGATTCATGCCACTATTACACCTTGCCTGGCAGGTCAGTTATAGAATACACAGGGTCCACAGCTGGGTAGGACAGCTGATGGCTTTTCTCTCCCAACAGCTCCCTTAGCGCCTGATGGCACACAGGAAGCCCGCTGGCAGGGAGCAGCTTCTTGTCCTACAACCAAAACGGGTAGTGTTGATACAGGGTATTTCCTAGAACCTCAAGTCCTGAATTATTACTGTCTGTTAATCAACCAAATAATTGTCCACTCAGACTGAGAATGATCTTTAAATTACCACATTTTATTGAGACAGAAGAGAAGGGGCCTGGGGTGATGGTGCAGCCTTTAATCCCAGCACTTAGGAGGCAGAGATAGGAAGATCACTGTGAGCTTGAGGCCAGCCTGAGACTACATAGTAAATTCCAGGACTCTACCTCGAAAGCTAAAGGAGGAAGGGAAGGAACTGGGGAAACCAGAAAAAATACTCCACCTCTGTGTCATGAGTCCTTAAAGACCCTGGATCAGGAGATAGAAAAATTGTGAAAAGGTTTTTTTTTGTTTTTGTTTTTTTTTATGTTATTGTTTTGTTTTGTTTTTTTCTGAAAAAGTCATGCACTTCCAAAGAATAAGAAATGTTCCTTCCCACCCTGCCAAAGTGGGAGAAAGAGATAGTCTCTCCCAGGTGTGTATGTAGCTGGGTACCCCACAAGGGTCAGGGAGAGAAGAGGGAAAAACTTCTCCATGGTCCCAAATAAGATATTTTAAAGTCTGAGCTCAGAGAAATGTGGGCATACCTCTGCCAGGCATCCCAGCTAGTGGGCCTGAGATCCCAGGAGGAATCTGCCCACATCTGGGGCTCAAGAGAGAAATCTGATTAGATGAGTTGAGTCCTGCGATGGACAGAAGTAGGTGAGACAGTTGAGACAGGCTGGGCGAGCCGAGGTGATGGACGGAAGGAGTGTGTGATCTCAGGTCTTAGATCCTCCCTGAAGGTCAGTCTCTCTGGGCCTGGTGAAAGCTGTCCAATCTAGCTTCCCAGTATCTTCAGCAACAGCACTGAACGTTTTTCACAATACAGTTTTACCTGATGTTCCTTACTTAATATTTGTATTGTTTTCCTTTCAAAACACCTAACTTCTCTCTAGCCTAGCCTCTCGCATCTCACTTAACAAACCAGCCTTTCCACTATGAAAATTTGGGAAATTTCCAAATGACCCTTCCATGCTTTGGATCATTAGTGACCAGGTCAGTATAGCTAGCAGGAGATAATTCCACAGTGGACAACGCTCAACACAAACACTCCTTAATAGATCAGGGCCTTGATCGTTGTGTTGTAAGAGCGTAATCCAGGCGTTGTTTCAGCTAGGATGACAACAGTGAAACCCTGAAGGACTGGCTCTAGGATCTAACTAACCCCAGCAGCAGCAATAGCTGCGAAGTCGGGGAAGTGGGGCTTTGGTTCTAAACAAACACAAAGGAACTTTCAGAATATGACTTGTTCACACTGGACATCTGCACAGTGTCACTCGTTTCCTGCCATGTACAAGCTTTAGCAGAAGTGGGATGCATCACCTATTCTGTTCCAACAATCTAGAAAGATCCAGAAGAAGTGCACTGCTGCAAACTGGAGGAAACTCACCAGCTGATGATAATCATAACACAACATGGACACCCTGATTTTTTTAATACGTGGTAGGGTCTCATTCTGGAACTCACTCAGTAGTTCCAGGCTGGTCTTGAACTCACAGCGATCCCCCTACCTCTGCCTTCAGAGTGCTTGGATTAAAGGCGTGCGCCACCACGCCCGGCTCAGCCTGAATTTTGATGCCTTTTTGTTCCACCTGGTTTCCAAAACCACCACTAATATTTGCAAAGCAAATAATATATGGATTTGAGGCAAAGAACAAAGTATTTAGAGAGAGGAGTCCTGGGTTGGAGGTCAAGCTGTGCTATTCATTAGATACTCACGAAGGTCACTAACATCCCTCTGAGTCGCAATGTCCCTAACGGTAAAGCAACACTGTAACAATGACAACAGCACTATCCTTCCGTTCCAACTTTAAGACTTTTCAGTAATGCGTGGCCATAAGACAAATTAGGGGTGGAAATGGAGCCTCTGGGACAGGTGGGGGCTGAAGTGATTACAGATTCAGACAAGCAATTAAGGCCTGGCAACCAAGGTAATTATGCAATGTCCAGACACAATGTCATCAAGCACTGGTTAGAAGACAGAGTAACACAAAGGCCTCAGTCATGGGCAAAGCTGGGTAACAAAACTGAGTGGGTGGAAAGCTGAATTCTTCATGGAGGTCTATTCCACAGCCAGGTTCCGCTCCTTGGGGAAAGAACCAGTAATAAAGTTATAGGAACTCTCAGAACGGGAATTTTAGGGAATGCAAATGCCCTAAATGAGAAATGAGAGGGACAGACGCACTTGACAACTTAGGTGACGCATGGCAATGATGCTGGAGGTTGGCTAAACCATAATTCAAGACAAAGGGTGCTGGCATTCATTCCTGAGAGCCTATGTTTTGCCAGTAAAAAGCCTTGGACCATGACACTGAAATTCACATAATTATAGGAATGTATACTGAGTCAGTCAAAACTGGCTTAGGAAAAAGCCACATTTTAAAGTACAGTTAGAGTTAATCTATATGTTAGTTCATTGACTAGGACTCAGTGAGCTCAACCGTGTGCTCTAACCAAGAGTAGGTGACGAACCACCTCCTGGCCACAGGGTTCACCTTGGCTCCTGCCTGTTGCCCTGTAAATGCTGAATGCCAGGTCACCTGGGACAGGAGGGGGAGTAGTGACCTAGCGGGCACTGAACACGCTGGAATGAACACAAGGACAGAAAAATGAATGAATGTCCCACTGTGTCCAAAGGAAAGCGGGTCACACCCTGTGCCCTCTGCAGCCCTCTCAGTGCTGACCACGGGCCATATAGGAAACAACAAAGCTTCAAAAACCAAGAAGCCCGATTACCAGCAATGAATTCAGAGTTCCTACGTGTGACTAGTCCAAACTAGCAAACAGCAAATGCGACAGACAAGGAGAGTTATCTAGTACTTTAATACCTATCTGAAATGGATTGACTTCAGTCCTGACGTATCTGTTCGCAATGCATCAAAGAGAGAAACATAGGATGGAAATGAAGGTGTCACGTTCTCAGCTGTGTCACGTTCTCAGTTTCCTGCTGATCATGTGAGGAATGTGGTCTGGACTGGCCGGTCTGCTCTTGATGCTGCAGGATCCCAACCTGAGTGTGATCTCGGTGAGCCCCACCCATGGCAGACCGCCCCCCCTTCCCCTACTCCCCTCTCCCTCCTCTGCCAACACACTCATTTGCAGCAAAGAGCTCTTCACATTTCCTAATTAGGTTATATTCAGTGTCCACAGGGCTGGTGATGAATGAGATACTGAAGTGTAATCACAACTGATATTATTCATGTTCCAGGAATGTGCAGCCAGGGCTGCCTGCTAGCTACTAGCTCCACCAGAAAACAATGGGACGGTTGACAAGTTGCTTCTTTGACAATGCAGATTCAGATCCAGACTTATTCCTCTTCTCGATCATGAATGCACAACAGGAATCTCCAGAGAATAAATAAACCTGCTATAAATCCTGTCTCCTGGTTGTGTGAAGCTCAGGAAGCCAAGCACACTGGCATGACCTGCCTGTTAGATGTCCAGAAATGAGGCCAACTGGAGCAGCCTCTATACCTACCTAGAGCTGTTTGGTTGCCTAGAGGCCCAAGTAACCAACCACACAAAGGGTAATTACTTTAATCAACAGGTGTTTGCGCAAGCATTGTGGTGAAATGAAAGAGGAAGACACGCTGCATCTTCTGAAATGGTTTGCAAACAGGTGAAAACTTGGGAGGGGGAGGAAGAAGGATCAGAAGTTCAAGGTCACTCTCAGCTACATAGCATGTTTGAGGCCAGCATATGGGAGTGGGGGGGTTGATATCCACGGGAACTGTCACACACACAAATAAATAAAACACAACAAAACACACGAGGCAATAATGTAAGGGAGAGATAAACAAAGTCTAGATGACTCACTGGCACACCAGATGAGAGAATGATTAACTCTGATGAGGGGAGGAGGGCTATCAGAGAGACTCTCGAGGATGAGTAAGATATGAAGAAAGGGGGCGGGGCGCAGATGCCAGGAGATAATAAAGGGGCAGAGTCATGGGCAAAGAGGTCTAATTGCACAGGGGAGGGATAATAATAGCGAGGTAGACAGGACCCTAGAGCAGCTCACAGAGGGGGTGAGTCTTCTGCTGAGCCATGAGGGATATGGGGGACAGGGAGCGTTCTAGAAGAAGGGATGGATACCCCTGTAGGACCCTGTTGGGAACCTCGGGATGGCAGATAAAGCTGTGGGAGATAAGCAGCGACAGGCCAAGACAAAGGTTTCCTTTTTCCCTTTGCTCTTGGTAGCCAGCTAACTAGTTCCTGTTTTATCCTAATGGCTGTGGGGAAACCACATGAGGTATCCCATCGACTTGACCTGGTGACTAGCTGGTCCTGAGCAGAGAACCTAGATGAAAGATCCAGGGGGGACATGATGAGAACTTTCAACAAAGGTGCAATTAGGGATGGAGATGGCTTGGCTCTTAAAGGCGCTTGCTTGCAAAGTCTGCAGGCCTAGGTTCCATTCCCCCACTGCTTAAAGCCAGCAACACAGCATCTGGGGTTCAGTTGTAGCAGCAAGAGGCCCTGATGTGCCCATTCTCTCTCTCTCTCTCTCTCTCTCTCTCTCTCTCTCTCTCTCTCTCTCTCTCTCTCTCTCTCTCTCTCTCATATATATATATATATTTTTTTTAAAAAAACACAAGTATAATTAGGTATAAAAATCAATAACCTCATGTCACATAAATTTTATTAGGCAAGAAAAGAAAACAGAATCATTTTATTGACCTAGCAATATTATCTTAGTAATGTTATTTCTCAAAAATAATTCTCCCTTTTTAAATTATTTAAGCAGAACTTATTTCAGTTCACACACATACTTCTTATTAACCTGCTTCTACACAAACAATGCACACATACATACATACATACACAAAAAAATAAAGAACATTGAATTATACCCTCTTCCCTGCACTTTTATAAATAAATAAATATTTATTTATTTATTTATTTATTTATTTATTTATTTATTTATTTATTTATTTATTTATTTGAGAGAGGGAGAGAAAGAGGCAGATGAAGAATGGGTGTGCCAGGGCCTCCGGCCACTGTAAATGAATTCCAAGCTCATGTGTCACCTGTGCATCGGGCTTTACATGGACACTGGGGAATTGAACTAGGGTCCTTCTGCTCTGCAGATCCAATCTCTAGTTCTAGGATCTTGGGAGAAAACCCAGTGACTAAAGCATTGGCCACACAAGCATTACTAGTTGAGTTCAGAACCCAAACACCCACATGAAAATCTGCCAGCTATGGTGGGCATTGGGGATCCGAGCCATGCCTACGGGGAAGAAGGGAGGGAGGCAGAGACCACTGAATCTGCTAGAAGCTTAGAGACCAGCAGGCCTGGCTCAAAGCAGTGGTGAACAATGTGAGATCCTGCCTCAGAGAAGGTAAAGAAAGGCAAGGGCTGACACCTTAAAGTTTTCCTCTGACCTCTCTCTGGACATGTGACATGGCATGTGCCTGTACTACACACACGAATACACAGAGGCACACACATAACACTGACACACCCTCAAAGTTCTAGATTTACAGAGAAATTACAAAGAGAATAGTTTCCTTATGTCCCCACTCACTCTCACCGATTATTAACATTTTACATGAAAATTATCCATTTGTAACAATTAATGAATGAACATTGGGGGAAAGGTTGGAGGGAGGGTCTCACTCAGGCCCAGGCTAACCTGGAACTCACTCTGTACCTCAGGCTAGCCTCAAACTCACAGCGATCCTCCTTCTTCAGCCTCCCAAGTGCTGGGACTAAAGACCCAACTTGATTCAACATTGGAAACATTTCAATTCAAGTCCTTGCTTTACTCAGTACCCTCTGTGTGTGTCTAGTATACCACGTTATTCTTAATGTGATCTCTTCTTTCGGCTCATCCTTGCTAATGACAGTTTCCAAGATTTTCTTGGGTTTTGACGATGTTTGTAGAGCAAGTCTCTTAATGTAGCTATGGATAAACTTGAATTTACAACCCCCCTTCCTTAGCTTCCAGAGTGCTGGAATGTGCTTACTTACACACCTGGCAGTCTTGAGGAATCCGAGCTAGAGATTTGCTAAAATTCCCCTCAAGTTGAAGTTATCTAATGTTTTCATCAGGATTAGATCAAGGCCATGGATTGGAGGTAAAGATCACAGAGATAAAATGCCGTTCTAATCATATCATACCAAGGCTGTCACCAACAACATGATTCATGACCCTTGGTACTGACCTTAACCACCTGTCTGGGGCAGTGTTTATTAGTTTTCTCTACGAACTCCTCACCTCCCCTTCACACTGTGCTCTTTGAAAGGAAGTCACATCAGACAGCCCACGATTAAGAAGCAGGGATTTATAACCACCTCTTTGGTGGTAACATATCTAATAAATGACTTGACATGGTTCTGATGAGAGATGTCCCCCATTCTGCTAATTATTCAGATATTATTTACTCCACAGGGAGTTCTGGAGTTTGTTCTATTTCTGATTATAACTCAATTCTACTTTTTTCTGTTATTTGATTTTTTCTAGTGTTGACCACTAAGAGCTTCTGCCTTTCACTCCTGTGTCTTTCCATATCCCTGCCATCATGGGGTTTGTTGTAGTCCCTCTTTATGTTTAAAAGGTTTCAAAGGTGTTTCAGGCTTATTCTATAAATTTCATACATCCCTCTGGGAATCAGCTATTACTCTAAGAAGGCCTGGCTCCTTTGTTGGAGAGTGATTTTAATACCAAGATCTGGGCATGCTCTCTTTTTTTTTTTCTGCTGCAATGATGTAGCTTCTAGGCCCTCTCAGATGGTAGCAAAATAACAGGCATGTGTCTACATTAACTCCTGTGGACAGTCTACAAATATTCCTATTGTAACACTATCTATATTACACTAAACATATAGAGATACTAACATCTCCAACTCAACCCAGTTCCACATAAATAATTCCTGTCTTCTCCCCTTGCCAATCTGTATTCTCCTCATATAAGGCTATTATCATCAGTCACCCATTTTCCTAATTTCTTTTCTAAAAAAATTATTTATTTGTAAGCAGAGAGAGATAGGAGACAGAGAGAATGGGCGCACCAGGGCCCCTAACTGCTGCATACAAACTCCAGACTCATGTACCACTTTGTGCATCTGGCTACACATTGGTTCTGGGGAATCAAACCTCAGTCCTTGGGCTATGCAGGTAAATGCCTGAAGTGTGAGCCATCTCTCTGGCCCCATCTTCTTAATTTCTTTTTAAAAATATCTTTATTAGATACATTGTATGAGCAAATCTTGTGATGGTACCCCAATTTCCCTCCTCTTTGTCCCCAACCCACTAGGTACCCTCCTCTGTGGGCATACTGGATAGGTCCATGGGGTTATTAACTGCACCAGAGATAGCCAGTTTTTTTCCCCCTTTGTGTGTTGTTGCTGAGGAGAGCAAGAGCTCTGAATATTCTCCTCCACTATGGTTCTAACAATCTTTCCGGCCCCTCTTCTGCTCAGTTCCCTGAGTCATGGTGGGTGAGTTTTAAATCTGCTTTTTTGTTGAAATCTTAAGTGTCTCTGGACTTCTGCTTTGGGTTGTGTTGGGTATGGTTGGTGTCTGTCTTCACTGACCTTTCATAGGTTATCTACTTGCTGTGGTGATAGGTCTCTTGTTTATCTTGCCACTTTCTCATAGGTTTCATTTGGGTCCTATATAATAAGCCAGGGGTGGGTCATCTCCAGCCAGAATGTCAGCCATCATCCCATGTCTTGTTGGTGGAATTGGGTTGTCCCTGACTCTCTCACTGCCTTCTGAAAAACAGAATCTCCATCAGAGAGTGAGATTAATATAGGTTCAATGAGAAAAACTGCTATTTTGGCAAAATTCTAATGGGTGTGGCCTCTCTGTAGCTCTCTGGTCATGGGAATTTCCCTTTGGAGACCAGATTCTTGGCCCCCATAAGATTTTGCCATGGATCCCAGTTCCAGTTAAGGGCTCCTTGCCACTGAGTGGATCTCTTAGCCAATCAGTAAGCCATTGATTATCCTCCTAGGTTTAGCACCACTATTGCACAGATGAGCACTTCTTGACTGGCTGGTCTCTTCCATATAGCAGTGTGTTCAGCATTCTTATGACAACCGTCTGTATTGTACAGCACTGGTCTTTGCTTTCTCCAAATATCATTGCTCAATCTCCCCTGGCAGATCAGGTAACTAATACCTTTCAGTGCTATACATGCCACCATCTGGGAGCTGGGTACCATCAGAATCTGGATCTAGCAGTCTCTCAGGGTTGTATGATGACACTCTGTGGTATCTTCAACAACAGGGTCTTACTTTTGGCCTGGGGTGGGTATTCAAGAACTTTGACAGAATCCTGTCTTGTTTGGGGTACTTCGTGGGTCTCTTTGATCAACAGCTCAGTATGGGAAGGAACCAATGACTGGGACAGGAAGTTACAGGCTTGAGCAATTTTTCTTGGAGTTAGGCTTCCTCCCATTCTGTTTATGGCCCCTCTTGCCAGGGAATGCCCACTGCTTCCACAATAGCTTAGTCTCCCCCACCCTCCCATTCCTCTCCCCCCCAATTCCTTCCCTCCCCTTCTACAGTCTCTCAATTCACCTGTCAGGTTTGCTTAGAGTTTAAGCTTAACCTGGTTAGGAACCGCATATGAGGGAGAATATGTGGTGTTTGTCTCTTTTTTTCTTGTGTAAGTTCGCTAAGTATGATCTGCTCAAAATCCATCCATTTTTCTTTAAATTTCATTGTCATTTTTCCTTTTAGCTGAGTAGAATTCCCTAATGTAAATGTACAACAACTTTGATATCCATTCGTCCAGTGATGGGCATTTGGGTTGATTCCAAATCTTAGCTATTATGAATTGATCCACTGTAAACATGGTTGAGCAAATGTTTCTGTGCTGAGGTATGAAATCATGAGGGTAGATGCCCAGTAGAGGGATAGCTGAGTCCATCAGTAACTCTATTTCCATCCTATTCAGGAGCCTCCACACTGCTTTCCAAAGTGGTTGTACAAGTTTGCACTCCCACCAGTAGTGAATGAGGGTTACTTCCCCCCCCCCATCCTCACCAGCATCTATTATTGGCGTACTTTTTAATGATTGCCTTTCTGACTGGAGTAAGGTGAAATCTCATTGTAGTTTGTAGTTCCCTGATGATTAAGGATGATGAACACTTTCTTAAATGAGAATTGGCCATTTGTGTTTCCTCCTCTGTGAATTCTCTCTTGAGATCAATGCCCTATTTTGTGAGAGGGCAGTTTGATTTTTTATTATTTAATTTTTTGAGTTCTTTCTAAGTTCTAGATATTAGACATCTATCTATGTTATAGCTGGCAAAGATTATCTCCCAATCTGATGGTGGTCTATTGGCTCTGAGTATGGTATATTTATCTCTATAGAGCTTTTTAGCTTGATGAGATCCAATTGTTTAAGTGATTATTGTACCTGGGCTCCTGGAGGTTTGCTCAGGAAGTTTTTCCCTATTTTCTTGATTTCTTAATTCCAGTACACTGTATAGTACTTGTGTGTGAGTGGTGGGTCCAATGGTAAAACTGTTTAGCTTTGTAAGTAACTGCTAAGGTGTTTCTAAGGTAACTATTACCATTGTGAATTCATACCAGTGAAGAAAGAGTTTCTGTCAACCCACAAAATTATGTACATTCATAATAGCAAATGATCTTTTAGAGTTTGAATTTTTAGGAGGATGGAATCATCTAATTTAATTGGTGTTTAGCAATGTCTCATTATTGTTTGAACACTTTTTAAAATAATAAAAGCTTTTCAGAAGTGGATAATAAATCAAAACCCAAACAAGAGATCTGAGTCACTGTCGCAAACCATTAAGGTCAGCTTTAAGTAGCTTGGGTTATAGGACAAATGGTTCTCGTTGGTGTCCTATCAGAAGCGGGATATAGAAACCATAAATGTGTCTCCTCCATCTGACTTATTTCCTATGTTCTGCCTCCTCAAATAAAAAAGGGAAAAGGGAATATGTGAGCTAATGCTGATGGAGAAAGAGAAAGAGAGAGAGAATATACAAGAAATAATTTCCAAAAATAAAAATTAAATGCCCAATAGGGCAGCAGGGAGGGCTAGAGGTTAGAGAGCTAGAGACGATCAGAAACTCAGATGCTTCTTTTCATAAAGGCAACCAAGACTTGTAACTAACTAGATGTGGTGACAGGAGACATGAGCACCTTCTAGGACCACAGGGAGCACCAGGAGTGGTGCCAGCGAAAGCAGTGTTACATGGGCCAGAGCCTTCATGGTGGTTTTTACTGAAAAGATAAGGCAAAGCAGGTTTCACACTGGCTAGTTTGAATAGTTTCAATAGGGTCAGGGCAGAGGTGCTTATCTCTGGGTATCTGACCCTGGCCTGGGTGATTAGAGAAAGGGATGATGGGTTTACAAAATGACAGCCTGAGAAAGGTGCAGGATGAGGTATGGATTTTAGATTAGTTGGTTTGCATATGAAAGGCAGGCAAGTTATTTGCTATCTCTAGGAATTTGCTAAGAATTCCTAAGCTTGGAAGAAGACAGCCCCTTTTCCTGTGCAGCAAGGCTAAGGTTAGTACCTTAAAATTAAAAAGTCAGGCTTTGGTCCTCTCTTCTCCACATGAGTCCCATTTCACTGGCCTTCCTGGTTCCTGAGATCTGAGCTATGAGAGCCTCCCCAAATGCTTGGGACATTTCCTTCTTCAAGTCCTACTAAGGTGTGGTTACTTCTGGTATTGATGGCTCTCATGCCACCTGCTTTGTCCTTCATGCCTCACAAATCATGTCAATACACCTGTTGTTATGGCCCTTTGTGACCCCCAGAGGTGGCAAACAGGTCCTCTACTTTTACTGCCATTTGACATCTCTCAGTCTTATTGCTTGCCAGAGAAGCTAAATATTTACAGATCCCTTATCTCCTAATCATCTGGAGCTCTGTGTTCTGTTTCCCTTTTTCTTTTCCTGGTTTTAGGTGCCATCCTCTCTGATAGGCTGTTGCGGTCAGCATTCTAGTTGCTACGCAGAAAGAAACCAAACAAAAGCGGCTTGTGGAGGAATAGGTTTATTAAGCTTACAGACTCAAGGGGAGACTCCATCCTGGCAGGGAAGATGATGGCATGAGCAGAGGGGTGGACATCACCTCCACCACAGCACTGGAAATAGTGGCAGGAAGGTGTGCCAAATACTGGCAAGGGGAAGCTGGCTTATAACCCCATAAGCCCGCCCTCAACAATACAACTCTAATGAGGTTGTAAAACCCAAACTGCCATCAGCTGAGGATCAGTCACATAGAACACAGTCATTTGTTTGTGGGGGACACCTAGATCAAACCATGACATAGGCTATCTGGGATGCCTCATCCATCTAAAGCACATTTGTTGAACAGACTCTGTAATAGGAACTTTGCCAGGTTCCACAATCACAGAGATGCTCAAAGCTGTCCTTGCATGGTAGGAAAAAATAGATACGAGCATATGCTGCTTTGAGGTCCAGTAATGGAGCAGTTACGTTTAGAAGGACTGTTCCCTTAAGCTTTCCACCACTCTCAAAGTGCATTCTATAATAGTCTCCCCTCATGACCACCACTCTTACAGATAAGAAAAGCCTAGAGAGCTGCAGTAGTGACCCAAGGTCACACAGCTCATTGACAGAGAGCTGGGGCACTCACCTCAGTGCATGTACATTTCTGGAAGCCATGACTTTCCCACAGACACATTCAGAGAGCTTTCTCATCCTTATCTTGCTAGAGCTTCCTTTACAAACAAGAGCAATATTATTTTGCACAAGACAGAACAAAAGTAAAACTAGGAGTCTTTATATTAACCAAATGATCTAGAAAAAAACGACAGCATTAATTGGCTTGACGTTTATAGTGAAAGATCTGAAAACATGAACTTTAAGAGAAAAGGCTTATTACCTTCCAGTGGAGATTCTAGTCCAAGATCCAATGGACACACTATTCCTTCAAGGCCAAAAGCAAAGAGAAATGGGTAGTGACTGGGATCCCACAATTCCCTTCAAGGGCATGTTCCCAGTGAGCTAAGGATCTCCCGTAAGTTCCCATCTCCTAAAGGTCTACAGCATCTCTCTGTTCGGTAACCCACACTACAAAACCTATAACACACTGACCTTTGGGGGACATTTAACACCCAAACAATAGCAACAACTAGCTTTCTTTGGGCTTCAGGTTCCTCTGCCTTACAATGGGAGGGCAAAACTAGATGACCTTGAAGACCCATGAAGCTCTGATGATCTTTGAATTAATCCGATGCATCTGCACCTCTATTTTATAGTCATTTTGCTTTGAGGAGGAAAACAAGGTGCTCTCAAGAAAGATCCCAAAATCATCTTAATTTGTGTTTCTCTGTCAACATCTGTCTTTTATGTATTTGTTTGTTTATTTATTTTGAGATGGAGTCTCACTCTAGCCCAGGCTGACCTGGAATTCACTATGTAGCCTCAGGGTGTCCTCAAACTCACTACAATTCTCCTACCTCTGTCCCCCAGTGCTGGGATTAAAGGCATGTGCTACCATGCCTGGCAACATCTGTCTTTTAGTGCTACAAATTCAGTGCTGAAACCATTGTCTGCTAGTTCCCACAGTAAGCAGAAGACAAACTTTCATTAACTTGAAAGCATGTGGAACAGACAGACACCGCCTCCAACCAAGCACCACTTGACTCACAAGAGCATGCCCAGGGGCCCATTCCATCCTGGCACCAGCATGGTCTCCATGTTGTTGGCTATCCTGAGGCAAACACTGCCTCCCTCACACAATGACTCCAAAGTGCCAGCCAACCTGAGCTCCATGTTGTTCTTGAACACAGACCGGGATGCCCAGCCTCTGGACAGTCCTCATGTTGTTCTCACTGTGACGTTACCTTCTTTCTGTTTTCACGTCTCCATCCATGCTTCACATTCATATCCACTGTGTTATGTTTCTGCAACAAAACACTGCTGGATGATTTAAAGTAAGTGAAGCAAATTGATTTCCTCATAGCTACAGAAACTGGAAGTGTAAGAGCAGCCAGGAGAGCTGGTTTCTCTTGAGTCTTCCTCTCTTCTTTGCTTGTAAATGGCCACTTTCTCCTGGTACTTCCTTGGGTGACCAAATTCCCTCTTCCTCTAAGAACATTAGATTGGGTTAGAGTTCATTTATGCCCTCTCATTTCACCTTAATTACCCCTCTTCCTATCTCCAAATATCTCCAAATGCTGGGATGTCGGAGGTTGGAATGTCATTTCAGCCACTACCAATGTTGGCATCCTCTCCATTCTGTTCAGAAGCCCTTCTCTAAGAATTTCTCTTAAAGGAAGACTGAAAATTAACCAGCTAGACTCTCTCCTTCCTTATAACTCTTGTGCCCAGGCCACCAACTTAACATAGGCCCTAACAGAAGGTGAACTCTTTAAATGACAGAAAAAAATCCCTTGTTGCATAAACAATATGTTTTATTATATCACCCAATGGTATGTAGCTCAATTATGTATTCAGTATAAAAAGTCAACAAAGAGTACATAAATGGGAAAAAAAGCTATGGAGGGCTGGAGAGATGGCCCAGTGGTTAAGGCACTTGCCTCCAGTACCTAAGGCCCCGGGTTCAATTCTCCAGGACCCACATAAGCCAGACCCACAAGGTGGTGGCCCTGGTATTCTCTCTCTCTCTCTCTTTCTCTCTCTGTATATCTGCTTGAAAATGAATAAATAAAATATTTTTTAAAAATACACAAAAACCCCTAAGCTCACAGCACCAAAGCAGCCTCAATACTCACCCACCAGGACTCAGGGAACCGAGCGGAAGAGGGGGCGGAAAGATTGTGAGAGCCATGGTGGGGGAGAATAGCAGAGACTTGGCAACCCTCAGTAACAACACACTTGGGTCATGAGAACCCGGCTGAAGACTGGGCTATCCATGGTCCCCTACCACAAAGACTGATCCAGACGGCCCACAGAGGAGGATATCCAGCTGACTGGGGATGGGGAAGGGGGGCAATGGGGAATTGGGGATAACAACTCATGGTTGGCCCACTAAACAATGTAACTCATTATGGACAATAAAGGGAAAAAAAAGCTATGGAGCCAGGCTTGATGGCATAGGCCTATAATCCCAAATTCTCAGGAGACTGAGGATCACAAATTTAACACCAGTTTAGGCTACTTAGCCAGGGAAACTTAGTGAGTATATACCAAAGAGTGAAACAAGAGTTGAGGGTAGAATTTCAGATTCAAACCATACTAATACCAAGATGGTAGAAACAAGTCATTACAGGTATGTCAAAGCACATAGAATGTATAGCACCCAGAGTGAGCCCTCTAGGGAATTGAGGCCTTTGCATGACAATAATGTGTCCTTGTAGGTTCATCCACCTAACAAAGGTCCCAGACTAGTGCTGGACTTTATAGTGGGGAGACCGCATACACTGGGACAGGAGGTATTTGGAAACTATTATTTCTAGTGGGGTTTTTTTTGGTGAACTTAAACTTCTGTACAAAAAACTATTTAAAATCCGGGAAAATCAAAAAATGTAGTTTTTGATTGAACTGAATTCTCTGTACAACTCTCAAACCATTGCAAATCTGGGTCTAACTTCCATCTTTGGGTTTCCCATAGCCTCTTTTCCTTTATAGCTAACCAGGTCATAATCTGACAAAGGATAGTAAAGCAATTATGGAAGAGAATGATGTCTGAGACTTGGTCACCTTCTGTCTAAGCCTAATATTTGGGGTTTCCAGAAGAGCACGAGCCTGAGGCAAGGAAGTCCATCTTGCAAGCAATGTGTGAAGATAGTTGTGCTATAAAACTTTGAATTGCCAGGATGCTATGTTCAGGTACTGGGAGTCTAGTTCAAGGTTCTGTGGCTCCAAACCTTTTCCTCCATCCTCCTTTCCAAGCCTGGCCTCTACCGAAGCAAATAGCATTCCCCGAGGAAAGCCAAACAACCTGAGTACTGCTGGTACTAAAACCACCTCCTAATACCATCACTTTCAGGGTTCTCTAGAGGTGAACTTGGGGAGGACACAGATATTGAGCTCACAACAGATCCCAGAAGAGTCAGAAAGGAATTCCAAGAACCTTCTAACGAGAGGGTGGGGTGTTAAGAGGGAAGGACTCCCTCCTAGAGCTCAGCTGAACAGTTGCACCTGGAATGCACATCAGAGTTCCACAGGACAATTGTATTTTCAAAGGAAAATATTCAAAACTACTAATAAACAGCAAAGTGTCCGGATTACTGGACCATACATCACAGATTCCCCATGTGGTCCCAGTTCTAATACATGTTATCCACTGTCAGATATTAGAATACATATTCCCACTTGGCATTTGGAAAGTATGGAGTAGATGAAATTTAGAGCCAGCTATATGCTTGCTTTATCATCACTACAAAATTTTAAAGTCTAGGTGTAGGAAGTATATTCATTTTCGTATCCTTAAGAGTGCCTGTCACAGCGGCTAACACTCTGGTGTTCAACAAATATAAGCTGAATGGCATTTTACGAATGTCAGATCTCATTCAGCCAGCAGATTTATGTAGCAAATCCTAGGAGTTACAACATAATAGAATAAGCATTCACAACTCTTATCTTTGCTTTCTAGGCAGAGTCACAACTAGAAACAATTTAAAGGTGGGATTTTATAAACCAAAGGATGTCCTAGACCATTCTTACGAACAAAGAATTGAATATCGGGCCTCTGCCTTGAAGCAGTTCAGCATTAAAGGTTTGTGTAAGTCTCACAGTATTTCTGGGCTAAGATGCTAAGCAAGGGTCTCTAAGCATTAACTCTCACATGGAAGCCCAGTGTGAAGACCATTTCTTGATTCTCATTTAAGCTATTCGACTCACAGTTAGGGGCACTTGGATGTCCTGGAGAGTTCATTTGGAGGCTTCTGAGAACCCTGTGTCAACGTTGAATAAAATGGTTTGAAAAAGCAAGAGAAATACAGATCAGCCCAAGGAGAGTACCAGTGTGTTAGCCCAACTGCTTGGCAAAACGTGGGCCCCCAATGAGTGTGGGTTGAAAATGTGACATGCCTCCCTCCTGTTCTGTTCCAACCTGCTTAGTCAGTGGCCAAGTAGCTCAAAGCAATGTCAAAGCCACACAGCATACCCTTCTGAAGGAGAACACCACAACAATTATTTCTAGAGAGGTGGCAGCCAGGTGAAAATCTCATAAGCATCCACTGCACCAAGTCAGCGGTGTGCTCAAGAGCCAGGCATATTAGCAAGGGGTCTATGCACAGGATCCTGTCCCTGAGTGAAAGTCACTTTGGGGCCTAAGAAGAAGAGACTAATATTAATATTGGTTTACTAATATTGTCAGATGTGGCTTAGTCACTGGTTTCCACTGACAATCAGATTATGTCTAAATCTGTTTGATGATCATATCCACAAATATTTGGATAGTGTTCTTTATGATCTAAATGCCAGAACACTCCTGCGTGTCCTCTATCATCCATTTCCTCGTTCTTTGGGGGGGGGGGAGTTAATTTTAAATGACCTTTAGTTACCTACCGAAGATGAGTTGTCCTTTGTGCACAGGGATTTATGTCACTGAGTAGCAACAAAAACAACAGCCAAAGATTCTGGTATTAGAGAGACTCAAGACAACATGAGCCTGTGAGTATAAGAGTGCTTGTGTGTGTGTCATGGGAAGGCTTATGGGTATGTATCTTTCTGTGTTCCTTTTTGTCTTTTTGTAAAAAAAAATATTTTTTACTTGCAAGTAAAGAGAGGGAGAGAGGGAGAGAGAGAGAGAGAGAGAGAGAGAGAGAGAGAGAGAGAGAGAGAAATGGGTGTGCCAGGGCCTCTATCAGCTGCAAGTGAACTCCAGATGCATGCTCCACTTTGTGTATCCATGTGGGTACTAGGAAATCGAACCCTGGTTGTTAGGCTTTTCTGGCAAGTGCCTTAGACACTGAGCCATCTCTCCAGCCCCCTTTCTGTGTGCCTATAAAAGACTTAGTGGAGGGAAGGCAAAATGAAGGAGAAAACATCCCTATAGGCTTCTCTTTTCTCTCTCCCTCTCTCTTGTTTCTCACTAGTCCAGAACTGAAATAATCATTCTTCCCATTCCCCTTATAGTCACTTCCATGGTTACACCACACACATTTTGTCAAAAAGAGTTTGTTGACAATAGAATAGTCTAGATTAGTGATCAGATGTGCTAATGAAGACAGATGGCTTAGAGAAAGAATAAGGAATTGAAATCTAGATAAAGCAAATTATCACTCTCTATATGACCTATATTGAGTGAATCAGATCTTTCTGACATCCATTCATCATTGCTTTATTCCACAAATACCTATCACGTGCCAGGGACATGTACTAAACACTGGAGATATTCAAAAAGGGTTTAAGTCCCTACTACATGCCTAGCACTGATCAAATTGTTGAGAGCAGAGCTGTGAATAAAATAGGTAGGATTTCTGTTTTCATGGAGTTTACATTCAAGTGGTTTGGGGCCTGGTAAGACAGGTAAGTGCTACAGAGAAGAATGAGAGGGCAAAGGAATAAAACGGGTCAGGGATGACACTTTTAAGTCAGGATGTCTTGGAAGGCCTCTGGCAGCTAACATTTAGGCAGAAAGCTGTGGAGGGAGACACAGGAATTTGTACAAAGAGCACAGCAGGAAGGGTGTAATGGTCATGAATCAATTATACTTTAGTAAAGCTGAGAGTGGAGGGGATTGAGGAATGACTCATTAGATACACAAGCCCTATAAATTGTCTGAAATCCCTTCTGGAAAGAGAAAACATTATAAAGCAATATGTACAACATGTCCTAAAATGAAGATGACATGAAATACATGTGAAGCAAAGAAGGCTCTAATAAATCTCAGGTAAGGCTCTTTAGTGGTCACTGATTTCCACTAACAGCAAGATTGTGCCTGCATCTATAGCTGAAGGTCTTAGGTATACACTTCATTGGTTCTGGCCCAAGTTAAAGAGCTCATACAAATGCCCCTGAAGGTCTAGGCTCTGGTGGTGACAGTGAGGGACTTTCTGGCCTGCTTAGAATTTATAAACTAGTTCTGCAGCCTGCATGCAAACATGCTGTCACATAGACCATTTCCTGAAGTCTCCTAACCAAGATGTGACTTAAACTTTACTTACAAGGAAATCGCTGGTTAGAAAATTCTTCAGCTTTGGCAACAAGTCAAACAAATTCATTCTCCTAGGTTAACATAATTCCCCATTGGGTGGAATTCTAATCAGGTAGCAAAGAGGGGAATCCTCATGCTACAAGGAGAGTTTCACTTAAAGTGTTTCTGTCGAACTGGGGTTGTAGTTCAGGGGTAGATGTGCCACCTAACATTTGCCTTGGGTTCCATCCCCAGCACTGAAAAAAAAAAAAGGTTCAATTCTCTAGTACCTTAGTTTTTTTCTTTCTTAGATCTAACTTGGGGGGGGGATAATCGAGAACATACATGCCTCAGTTCAACCCAAATGTGGCATCTGCGGAGGAAAACCCCAGCTGAGCCCACACGAGGATATTTCAGCTTTGCCAGAAGAAAAATAGTTATGCATTATACATGGACTATAAAGACATTTTTTGTAAGCCTTACTTTAAGATGTTTGAATTTTAGAACTTAAAACATTCCATGTGTTTTGTATTTCTCATTCAGTTAAGAATAAAGAGAAGTGACTGAAATTTCAGTCTCAGCATACGTGCAGTATATCCCAGGAATGCTTAATATAATATTATTCTGTAGCTCTAGAGTTTGTAAACAAGACTTTTCCCCTCACTGCTGTTGGCCATTGAAGGTTATGTATTCAAAAGATATTTATTGAGTACCCACTATGTGCCAGGCTGTTTTAGAGACAGGAGCTCCAGCAACATATTAAGTACATGCGTTAAAGAAAACAGCTGTAACAGTCAGTCTATAAATAAATATGATGTCATGTCAGGTCATGAAGAAATTATTCTTTCTGCTTTATTCGGGGAAAGGGAATTTGGGATGGGCTGCTATTTAGGGGAGGGAAAGCCTCACTCTTCAAGTCTCATTTGAAAAAAGAACTTGGTGAACAGAGAAGAGAGCCTTTGGTGTTTTGGAGAAGTATCCCAGACAGATAGAATGCCAGAGTGGGCTCTGCTGGAGTGAGCTGTCTGGAGCAGCCTAAAGTCTGATGCGGCCAAGGCTAAGTGAAAGGGAGAGAAAATTATAGGAAATGAAGTCTCGTGGAACCTCATGACAGAGTTCTCGTGTCCCTCCCCACATTCCCCAGTGGAATGACCATTTGTCTACAATATGGCTTCATTTTAGAAAATTACTTTATTAATTTGTAAGGGGAATAGAGAGAGAAAGAGAGAGAGAGGGAGAGAGAGAGAGAGAGAGAGAGAGAGAGAGAGAGAGAGGAGAGAATGGGTACACCAGGGCCTCTAGCCGCTGAAAATGAACTCCAGATGCATGCACCACTTTGTGCATCTGGCTTTATGTGGATACTGGGGAATTGAACCTGGTCATTAGGCATTGCAGGCAAGTGCCTCAACCGATGAGCCATCTCTCCAGCCCTGGTTTCATTTTATGAAGGTTAAAGAGATCACAAGAAATTTCAGGTCAGCCATGGCCACACAGGGCAATCAAGGCCAGTCTGGGCTATATAAAACACTGTTAAAAAAAAAAAAAAACCAAAAGAGGGCTGGAGAAGATGGCTCAGCAGATAAAGCACTTGCCTCCAGTGCCTAAAGCCCCTGGTTCAATTCCCCAGTACCCACATAAGCCAGACCCACAAGGTGGTGGCCCTGGTGCTCTCTTTCTCTCTCTCTCTCTCTCTGATTGAAATTGAATAAATAAAATATTAAACAAAGAGAGTCAGGCATAGTGGCATGCACCTTTAATACCAGCACTAGGGAGGCTGAGGTAGGAGGATTGCTGTGAGTTCAAGGCCAGCCTGGGACTAGAAGTGAGATCCAAATCAGCCCTACCTGAAACAAACAAACAAACAAACAAAACCAAAGGAAGGCATGAAGGAAACCTGCTATGAGACTATGACCTCCTCACTCAGCTTCACATTAAACAGACACCTGTCCTTCCCTTCCCTAGACCCCTTCCCTTCCATACTCCAACTGCCTGACATACCTTCTATAATTTCTTTCCTTATCCAATTGTAATGCCTTTCAATGTTCAGTTTAAACCCTGCTTCCTGTGACTTCTTTGGATGAAGATGCAGGGTGACTCTCCTTGCTTTGAGTCTGAAGGTCTCAAAGGTAATTCTCTGTTTTCTCAAGAAGGGGATTCTTGAATCCTATGCCATTTTATATATGTTTATTTTTTTAAAGACAGTGTCTTACTATGTAGCTCAGGGTGGCCTTGAATTTGTAATCCTCCCCCCTTAGACTTCCAACTGCTGGGCTTACATGTGCACACCATCCACTCGGCTTTCCTTTGAGATTGTAAAGTGAATTTGGAACTACAAAGCTGAAGAATCATGACTCTTAGCCACTGCATACAAAACACCTGCATTTCTTTAAAACAAACATCTTAACTGAGTAGATTTAGTAGGCTATTTCTGGGGTGACCACTGGTCCCCGGGTCACACTTGGTAGTGAGCATCTCTAGCTGGTCACTGTATATACACTGCCATGTTGCTGTCTCTACATTGGTTTTGGGACCGCAAGGACACTGCCAATAGGGTTTTGAAATAAAATTGTTACCTCCAACAACCCGCAACCAGCAACCTATGTTTGCACAAACTGAAAAAGAAGTTACTTACTGAGATGTAGAAATAAAGTGTTCTAACAATAGAGAAAATGAAAAAAATACCCATAGGCATATGTGTAAGGAATGTCTTTATGTGTGCAAAGGGAATTTTTCATGTGGGATTTTATAATTATATAGACATACATATTTGTACTTTCAAAAATACCATATGTAATGAGAATTGTGCATAAATATTTATAAAAATATCTTTATCTAAGCAGGCCAGTAACATTTAATATTTTTCAATAAATGCATGTATAAAATATATACATTAGTGCCAAATGGAACATATATTTTGAAATATGAACCCCAAGTAAAATTCTCTGGAATTTGGAGTGGAACCCAGGTGTCTGCCAAAGGAAACTTGGGAGCAGTCGTCATTTGAAGAAAGGAAACAATGTCGGGTTTCTTATCTTCATGGACTGTTTGGCTTGTCAGATTTCTAGCATCAGTTCAGCACAGTTTTGTATTGGACTTCCGACCTCATGGCCATTTGACCTGCCAACTATTATTTTCTTTGAGGCTTTAAACACTCCACCCAAGTATTTTGCTTTCCAGAACACTTGTGTTCGCTTCCTTTTCAACTTCACCTTAACATTGGCAGGGGTTTGCAACGTGGGCTTAGCGTGCACCCTCTAAGGTTTCAGACCGACTCCGGGACATCTTGGCAACGCTGAGCTGATACCTTTGGAAAGCCAGCTCAGTCTCCCTGAGGGGTTTGCTTTGTGCCAGGATTTCCAAGCAACCTGAGAGTCCCAGAGCTGGGGACCAGCCCGGAACATCAGCCTCCGCGGGGTCCCGGCCCCCTTTCCCAGGTCAACCGCGTAGGGTTGCGGCCTCGGGACCGGAAAATCGCCGCCCTTTCCCGTCTCTCCTGCCAGCCGGACTAATGGAGAAGGAAGAGACGGAGACCGATTAAGAAAATTAGCATTAATTCCCCGGGTTCACGCTCGGGTGCCGGGGCGGAGGGGCGGGGCGCGCCGCGGCCGGGATGACCGACGGGCGCAGGTGTCGCCAAGGGCGGAATTTCACGGTCGGTGCCCGCAGCTGCGCCCCCGCTTCCGCGGCTTTAGGTAAATCTCTTTGGAAGACCCCCGGGGGGAGGAAGCGCCTCCCTCTGGGCAGGAAAACCTGCCGCGTCTGCGCGTCTCCGCGTGCGCACGGCGCTCCCGGAGCCCCGCGTCTCCGATCCGCGATCCGGGTTTTGGCGGCGGCGGCGGCGGCCCGAGGGGCGCGAGCTGGACGGTGTCAGGACGAGACCCTCCCCTCCTCCCCGGAGCCGCGGCCCGCGGGCCGGTGGCACTGTGTCTCCCTGCGGGGCGGCCCGGGCTGGGCCCCGCTAGATCGGCGAGGTGGGAGCTCGAGCGTCCCGGTGCGGGCGGGGTCCTATTGTCCTCGCGCACCGCACCGGGGCGGCACTCCGGGGGTCCCTCTTCCAGTCGAGCGTCCCGCGACCTTTCTTTGTGCCTGTTGGAGCTCCAGGTGGCCTCTCCTCCGAGGAAATCCACGTTCCGGCGGAGGTGGCCGTGGGAGACCTTTGTCTGCCGAAGCCCCGCCGGTGCGCCCCACGCGTGCGCCGGGCATCCCGACGTTCCGGACCTGGGTACAGGTACCCGGGCGCGAGAGTCGGTGTCCGTGGGCGCCCTCGGCCCCGCCCCGGACAGGCCCCGCCCCTCTTCTGCCAGGCCCCGCCCCCGCCCCGCCCCCCGCAGGTTGAGGGCGCGCGTCCGGTGCTTGCGCGCTTAGTCTGGCTCTCACCTTCTCCGAGCGCGGCCGGGTCGGCGCCGCGGCTTCCCGAAGCGCCCGGAGGCGGCCCCGGGGCCCGGCAGCCCGCCCGCGGAGTCTGCGCTCCGTCCCCGAGCGGAGAATGCTGTGAGCCGGCGCCGCGTCGCCCAGCGGCCGGATCTGCGCGCACCGGTGGGGACTGTCCGCGTGCGCCCGGGGCGGCGCCGGCCACTCGGGGCTGGCTCTGGCCGCTTCTCCTCCGGTGAGTCTGCGACCCGGCGTAGGGCTTGGAGTCCTACCGGGAGCGGGGAGACCCAGGCACCGTCTACTTCAGCGGCTGGAGGGGTCCGCGGTTCAGGGCGGGGCTGCTCGGTCCCTCCGAGCCATGGACAGCCGTTCTGGGCGCCGGGGGCCTTTTGCCTTCTCTGATCCAGCCGCACTTGGCTACCGCGCCCCCTTCGTGGTGGGTTTGCCAGGGGGCCGCCCATGGGTGCTCGGTGCAGATCTATGGAGAGTCCCTATTCCTCCCCCCCCCCCAGTCTCCCCTATTGAAGAAGGGGGGCTTTGTAGCTGGGACTCCAACCTGCTTGGTTTATTTATTTATTTAACTGCGGTTTCTGAACAGCTGAAGTGCTTACAAGATCGTTTTCTCCTGGTGTCTTGACATAGGCAAGGATCTGACATGTGAGGATGAAGGATCTGGCCGGTCATTTTTTTTTTTCCCTTTATGAATTATACTCCGCCCCCTCTCGCCTTTGGGAGGCATGTGTTTCATCTTATAAATAGAAAGTAGCATATTTTTTGGCAGGACCTCCTTCATACTGCACAGTCTAGAAGAGGTCAGTTTAAAAATAAATACGCACTTGAATGTTACATTACGAAGAGGGGCTGTGGCGGGGACAGGCTCCGTGGACAGCAGCATCAAAGCCCAGAGCACAGCTGTGTTGAAAGGAGTAAAAGCCCCAGAGTGCAGGCCCGGCTGACAGTCAAGTAATTACATTTTGTTTAAAAAAAAAAAAGTGAGTGAATTAAAATGAGGGCGGGAAGAGAAATGTCAGGCAGTTATTGCAACATGAATCTTAAGAGCCTTGCTAGATTTGTGGGAGATGTAGGCAGTGTGTAGTGGGCTCTGGGGAGGAAACTGATGAATGTGTTAGGAGAGGAAGATTCCTTCCCCTCCTTCACCATTCCCTAGCTCTTAGCTCTCAAAGTAACCCAGAGTTCCTGGGACTGGGTGCTACATGAAAAAATAAAGAGCAAAAATTAGGGGGGTGGGCAGCAGATGTCTTTTCCTTAATGTAAAGCCTTAACCTCACAGGGAGAGAAAAACCTCACCTGGAAGCTGCAAGGGTGCCCCCAGGGGTATCTCTAAATCCTTTTTAAAGACTGACTTAAAAACAAAATCTTTCATCTAATAACTAGGAAATTGAACTTCTTTTCTCCGCAGTTCGAGAAGCCTTCTCTTTCACACCACCTGTAATTTGTAATGTGGTCCATGCAAACCTTTCTCAGAATAAAGCGCTCAAATAAGATGGGACAGTTATGAAATGTCTCACAGTGTCAGGTGTGGATAAAGATCCTTTCTGTATGCAAGGAGTGAGTGAGAGGACATCCGTGGGTCTTCCAGAGAACCTAGGATTCCCAATAGGCCCCACTGGGCTCACAGATAAGAAATTTGGAGAACTTTGGCAATGTTCCTGGGTGCAGGGCAGTTTCTGTTTGCCAGCCAGCAGTGTCATCTGCTAGAGATTTACATTAGAAATTCCGTGATTGGAACTTGGTGCAGAGGCTGTGGCAGCCCCTGCAGACACGAGTAAGATGAGCCCCCCTCTCGATCTGAGCCTCAGGATTCTGTTTGCTCTCTCGCAGGGACCTAGAAAGGCAGCCAGAGTAATAAGTGCTGCACATTTTTCTTTAGCTTTTTATTGCAAATTTTAATGCGGGGCAAGATACATAAATACAAAGCCATAACAAGGATCCCAGAAGGACTCCCCTGAGCTGCTGTGCCCTGTCTGCCTGCTCTCCAGCTTTTCCTTTAATGTGGTGTTTTGTTTTATGTCCAACATGTTCACAAAAGCTGCCCTTTTCCACTTATAAAATTCTTGGTATTCAACAGTATTGGGGATAAAATCACTTTCACCTATATCACCCAAAGGCTTTTACCAGGCCATAAAATTTTCACAAGCTCTTTGCCCATTAGACATAGCATTTATCCAGTGGGTGGACTACAATTCACAACCTAAAAGCCCCCTGGAAGATTCCTCTGATTTTTTTGTATGTGTGTGTCACATAGGCCTTTGCTTTTTGACTTCTTATAGGCTTAGCGAATATCTTTGTAACCAGAATTCTATGGACCTGTTTTTTTCATTGAATAAGTTCTTAAGAACTTGTTTTTAAATGTAGTATGTTTCCCAGAGAACAAGTATAGCCCTTTGAGACAGAAAGACTCACAGACAGAATCTCTACTGAGCATGGCAGGGAGCTAATTCTCCCAGTATACCGTATTGCTCATTGGACATCAGAGGTACTTCCTGCATGCAGCCTGTCCTCAGTGCTAAGTACTTTGTCAACCCTTCACCTGAATGAACTTTTTTTATTTCTGTGCCTCATTCTATGAAAGAGGATGTGTTAGTGTCTCCATTTCACAGGTACAGAGACTGAGGACAAACTGGTGATATAATTTGCCCATAGTAGTAATGAACATACATAAATGTGTATATGCAATTCACACATGCACACACACATGCTGGTTAATTCTACATAAAAGTCAGCAGCTCTCTGAGTTAAAGGATTGGGAAAGAACCCTGAAGTTACTAACTCTAGATTAGACTGCCTGAGCACATAGCCTACTTCTGGCACTTAGCATTTGTGTGACTCTGGACAAGTGACAGCTTGTGGATCTCAGTTTATCCATTGTAGTGTTACACTCAGAACAGTGCATGGCCCAAAACAGACACCATAAGAGGTTGGTGTTTTCATTGTTGCTTTTGTTGTTTCACTGGGTATTTATCACTGAATGTGTCATTTAGTGTATACAGTAGTCTTAGGTAGATGATAATGTACTTCTTTCCAGGTGAGCACTCTAGTTGATAAAGCTTTAGTAGCTTGGCCAAGATCACGTACCTAAGAGGTTGCAGAGTCAGGTTTGAACTCAGGTCCCTTTGACTTTGTAACTGACTACCACAACCCCACCATCTGGGAGGAAGGCCGGGGAAACTATTACGTCTGGATATTGTTATGGCTTTGGCCTCTGGCAAGGAACTCATTTAATATTACTCTATATATCACTGCATTACCACCCAAAGGAAGGTGACAGTAATTGCCAGCCTTAGGGAATGCAGCTTGAATTATTTAATTATTAATCACGCTCAGCCCCATGCACATGGTAGTTTTGTAGTAACAGAGCCAGCATAAAACTAGAGTTATAACATAAATGGAGAGCTTTACCAAGTGAAAATGTGAGACTCTGAGATGAGAAAGAAAGCTGTGTTGAAAGAAAGAAAGCCAGGGACGAAGCCTTCCAGTGGCTGAGGATGAAGAGGGTCCGCATGGACATCTTGCATCAGCTGGGAGTGCTGGGGTCCAGTGACAACATGTGGGTTGTCATCATGCCAACAAAGCCTGTTTGGTAATGAGACTTCCCCTGGAGCTTTGGAAACGGCAGGAACCGCAGGAGGCTGGGCAGGAAAGGAAGGCCCTGCGCTCTGTCTTTGGCGGAAAGGGGCCTGTGACAGTTGTGTACATGCCCTGGATGCTGCTAGATAAACTTCTGGTGTGAAAGATAGCGGAAGGAGGCCTTGGAAATGAGAGCTCGTGTGCCTGGAAAGCATGCCTGCCCTCCACTGCTTCTCATTAGCTGGGGGTCTGTCCAGGGCTGCTGAGATGGCCAAGAGGCTCTGGAAATAAAACCAAGGGGGCAGCCCTGGGGCTGTCCAGTCCTACTAGATTGGATCCTCTCTTTTCCGCCCCCCTCCCCATACCCACTTAAAGGCTACTTGATAGTCAAATCTGTAACAATAGTATGGAAGTTTTTTGGTTTTGTTTTCTTTTTACAATAAGCCTTCCTTGGCCTTGATACACTTCAGTGCGAATCTTCACCTGAGTTGAATGACAATGGACTGAGTATGACAGGGCTTCTGGTGGAGAAGCAGTTTTAAGTTTAACTGTACAGCTCTACAATATGAAGCATGACATTGATTTACAATGGTTGCTATTACTTGTGTTGTGTTTTTATTCTTTTTTTTTTTTTTTTGAGACCAGGATTCTGGGAACTCAAGTTGGCCTTGAACTCACAATGCTGGTATTACATGCACCAGAAGATGGGCAGCTGTTCTGCTAGGTGATAAAACTCACTGGGAATTATTGGAGGGCAGTCAGCAAGCATAGTTCTGACCTGAATGGTTTAGCTCAGCCTTTTGCTCATCTCTAACATGAAGCATTTGGTGTTGGATGAGCCCAGATAATCTCTGGTGCTAGAGTCCACTGAGCCACTATCTGTGTGACCTGTTAGTGTAGTTATCCTGCTAATGATAACTACATTATCATGTAGTTGAGTGCAGCTTTGGGTTGGAAAGCCCAGCAGAGCAGTTCTCAGCAGCCCGAGTAGGCTGGAAGGCAGGAACTTCAAAGGCAGGCCTCTATTTAGACAGCTTACACATTTGGGAATCTGTCATGTTCTGGTTACAACTTGAAGGTTATATTTATAGGCACATCTTGCCAAGGGTAGATCACTGTCAGGCATTTAGTAGAAAAAGATCTGTCCTATTCAAATCATGAACATTTAGGCTACATACGTTTTGAAAACAAATGAAGGCATTTTTGGTGAAATGTGGTTTAACCATTTTGGAATGTGTTTGATTTCTTACCCCTTTATTTATTTATTTTTCAGAACTTTTTTTGTCAAGGGTCAGTTGAGACTGAAAACATTGATTTTTACCCCAGCAGGAGAGGAGAGGAGGCTGTATGCTTTTAGGTGATCGGCTGGTGAAAAGGCTACAGGAAGGGAGGGATTCGGTTCTCCATGCTCCTGGCTCTAAATTTCTATAATTCTATTTTTCTTTTTTCTTACCCAAGTCATTTTCACAATATTCTTTGCCTGTTCTTACATGACATTTATTACATTTAAAATGATCTCTTTAAAAATTGTGTTTAATTTTTTTTTTAAGACAGGCTCTCCCTGGGTAGCCCAGGCTGACCTGGAACTCCCAAACCCCCTACTTCCTCTTCCTAAGTGCTGGGATTATAGGCATGCACCCCCACTCTTGGCTGCAATGATTATTTGTTAATTGTGTGGCTGCCTAATTAGACTAGTTGGAGGTCAGGGACAAAACCTACTTTATCTTAACATTCTTTAGAAACAAAACAACGGAACTTCCTGACGTGGACAGTTCAGTCCTGGCCATACTGCCTGATTGTTCGTTTAGCATCTTCCCTGTAGGTTAGTCAGAATTACTCATGGTCAAATGCAAGGGGAGGCAGAGCTGGTGGTCAGGTTATCTGCAGGAACTGTGGAAATTCAGGGAGCCCACACTGGGAGCTTCTCAGAGTCTTTGCAGCTGAACAGTGGCAACCTCTCCTGGGGCTGAGTGTGGTATTCAGGTGTCCATTGAGAACACAGAAGGGGAATTGTATTTCCTAGTGCAGACCTGGCCCTCTCACCAGCCAGCCATGACCTGTGAGCATTTATCATGATTATGCTTGTTTATCATGTCTGCACACGTGCATCCTTGCTGTGACCTCTGCTCCTTCGGTAGTACCTGATACTTCATATGAAGTTCCTCAGCAGACACTGGTGTTGAATGAATCCGTGAGTGAACGGCCTGAAGCTAGGAGAAATAGTGTATGCACGGTGTCCCTCTCCCTGGGTAATCCAGGTTGAACCGCAGACAAGCATGTGCCAGCACCAAATAAACATGGTTTTCTGACTCCCGGGTGACTTCAGAATAGAGTGGATGCTTTCCAAAATCTCACTGAATTTTGGCCTGATGGTAAGCTTAGTGCATGTTGATGCTGGTGGGTTTTGCTCTGGATCTTTCCCGAAGGAGCCTTTAAGCCAGGGGCACATCTGGGGGAGAGGTGACACTGCCATCACCTGGCAGAGCACATTTGGGTTTCAGCTGCTGCATTTGGAATCAAACAGGGACTTCTTTCACATTCCAGTTTTCCCTTGGTAGAGAATTTGACTACTGGATCCAGATCATTTGAGAATTTTTATACTGTGTGTGTGCGTATATGGTTTGCCTGAGTTTGTTTGTTTGAGACTGGGTCTCATGTAGCCTAGGCTGGGCTCAGATTCACTATATAGCCAGAGATGACATTGAGTTCCTGATAGCTTGTGTGGGCCTCCAGCTCCCAAATGCTGAGATGATAGGTATGGCCGGCCACAGCAGTTTATTCAGTGCTGGATCCAATCCAGGGCTTTGTGCATGCTAGGCCAGCACTCTACCAACCCTATATACCTCAGCTCACTACACTATATTCAAAATTGTCCACTAGGTAGCCATATCCTAGCATGCAGGGGAAATAAAGTTGAAAGAAATGCCCACAGTGAGTTTCCAGAGCCTATCCTATTCCTTCTGCCATTCTCTCTTTGAGAGCAATTCCTAATAACAGCTTCCTCTTCCCTGGATTTGGTCTCATGGCCTGCCAGGCCTTGGCCTAGCACTTGCTGTCTGCTCCTAATAAGATGCCCAACCATTCCTATTTGCACTTGACACATGAGGAAACTCAGGCACCCAGAGGAAGTCACTGGCACTGCTTGATACCAAGAAAGGACAAAAGTTGTTGGAGCTGGTAGGAAATATTTTCTTACTTAGCATCTGTCCTTACAGATTTCATATAGATTTTTTTGTGTGAAATTATCTAGAAGCCAGATGTTTCTTCCAATATGTAAAATCACAGAATCCTGTCTCTCCCATTCCCACATGATAAAGTTGAAGCCCAAGAGTTTCAGTGACCCAGCATGAATTTCTGTTCTTGACCTAGATCTCTTTCAGGCCTTTTTATAGGCAAGGAGAGAAGACATCAGATAATAACATCATTCTTTGGTTAGGGAAGAACAAGGTTGGCTCCCACCTTCACCACTGCTCAGAAGTGCTTTGCTTGAGCCTTGGCTCCAGCGATCTTGGCTGCAATGGGAGAAGTACTGTTCTAGCATACTTCATCTCTAATGCTGAATGTAAACAGCATGAGCATAACTGAGTACGCAGTCATCATCACCCCCTGTGTGCCCTTGGAGCTTCTGTGCACACACAGGCCTGCTTGTTTGGACTAGGGACATGGGCTCCTCTCCTGGATCAGAAATGTGTACTCACATGCTTACTCTCCCTGCTTCCTCCTTCCTCCCTTCACCTCTGCAAAGACTTTGCTGATGTCACCCTGACGGGATTTAGAATCACATAGGAGCCATATCTCTGAGCATGTGTGTGAAGTTGTTTCCGTCCCGTGTCCTCGGCTCTCACACTGAATTAAATTAAAAGGAGAAAGCAAGAAATGGTACCAGCATTTCTCTCTCTCCCCTGACTGTTGCTGTAGTCTGACCAATAGCCTCATGCTTCTGCCACTGTACCTGTCCCACTGTGGTGGATTATATCCCCTTTAACTCTGAGGCAAAATACACATTGGTTCCTTAAGTTGCTTTACGGGGTTTTGTCACAAGAAGAAGAAAACTAGCCTTTCATGCACACTTCATCCGCTAACTCAAGATGCTCATACTTCCTCTTCGGGACCTACGTGGTCTCCCTATGCAGCTTAGTAACACACCTAGCTCTTTCAGATCCCACAGATATAGCTGTCAATAAGAGAGGTTACCACTTCTTTAAAGAAAAGGACAGTCTGGGTGGGGTGGTATACACCTGTCATCCCAGCACTGAGACAGGTGGATCCCTGGTACGGTTAGTCAGACTTCACAGTGAGACCCTCTCTCCAAAGAAAAGAAAAAGACAATCACTCGTGCTCTTCTGTTTGTTTCTTCCCACAGCCAGCACTGACTCTGTCAGTGATGGCTCCACTTTTACTGCCTAGTCACCCTTCTGGGGGGCACTGACTCTCAGAACACAAAATGGGGTCTCCAGAAAGGAGCCAGCAAAGCAGGGTGTAGAGAGAGGATTCCTGTGGTTGGGGCCTGTTCAGGGAACCTCAGAGAACTAGCTTTTCAGCCATCACCTCAGAATGTCAGCTCACAGTAAGCTTGTGGTGAGCTAAATGCCCAGCTCTGTTTTTGTAATATCTGCCAGCCACATCCTGCCTGGTTCTGTACTTATGTGATTATATAATTAACCTTAACCCAAATGCAGGACTTCCTACTCAGAGCTTGGTTCCTGTCGACTTCATCTTGTCCCCTTCAAGTCAGTCCTTGAGGGTGATTTTGGACTCCATTCTGTTGCTGGTACATGGTCCCTGTGGATCCCATGCTGCCCGCAGATAGGTGCTACTGTCTTTCTGTAAGCAGGGTCCCTCTCTGGCTTTGCTCAGCCACAGTTGGGTTTGTAATGTTTCCAGCCAGCAACTCTTACTCTAGGAAATTCAGCCAGGCACCTGTGTACAATGTTTAAGCCTCAAAATTTTGCTAAGAGAGAGAAGCTAAGAGAAGAAGAAGATGGATCATGTGTGGTTGCGATAGCCGTGTCATTCTTGTTTGAGATGAAGTCTTTGCTTGTGTTTATACACCGCTGTCTGCTTTTCAGAGGTTGTAAAGAGGCAGGTATTTGCTGGACCTTAGGGCATTCCTTCCTCCTCACGCCCTGGGAATCTGGACTCACATAAACCTTAGAGTTCTTTCCTGTGACTGTTGATCGCTGCACCGTGGGCTTCCCTTTCTGTAGAATACCCATTGTCGTTTCTTGAGATTTCCCAACACGCTTGAGGCCGCACAGCCAAGTTCCCCTTAGCCCATTTCCTCCCGAGAGGAAAGGTCAGTAGAGTGGGCTCATTGTTTCTCCAGGGTCTTATTCCTTAAGTTGGGCTTGAATATAACTAGGGGAACTGAGTCATCCAGGGGATTGTATCGGCAAACTTTCCTGGAGTCTCAACTCTCTAATAAGATACTTATTTGCATATTGCAGTCATGGATATAAGTCATTTCCCCTTTAAACATCATTGAGCACCACCTCATAGATGACAGTGTAGAGGGGGACATGATCAAGCAAGCAGTCTGAGCGGTAGGTGTGGTAGGTGTGAGGCGTGTGCAGGTACTGAGGCCTCGGGAGGCATTGCACCTGGCAAGGAGTGTTGCTGCAGGGTAGACAGCTTCTCAGGTAGCCATTTGGCCACACTCTGCTTGTCTCTGGACTGCAAGGGTGGATCTGACCCCAAAGGGTTTTAAGCAGAGCAACAAGGTTATCGGAGGATTCTAGAAAGCTCGCTCTGGGAAAGTGTGAAAGATAAAGAAGAAGCAAATATCCCTGTGCAACAAGAGCTTGTGAGGGCCACAGTTAGGTGGGGAACAAGGCCTAGGAGGAGTTGGGGTCACAGCTAGGTCTGGGATTAGAAGGACTTCCCAAGAGAAGAAAGCCCAGCAGGCAAGCACCATGGGCAGGGAGATGAGCACGTGTATCTGAGAGAAGGAAAGCGGAGAATGCAGGAGACAAACTCGGTGTTCACACTACCTCAGAAGGGCCGCTGTTGGCCTCCGCTTCCATTCCATTATGTATTGGGACTACTCGCTGTGCATGGTGAAGTAGACAGCTCAGGCCACACACAGCTCCCTGCAGCTCAACAGTGCACAGCTCCCAAACTTCATAGCCTATTCAAAGGGGGGGGCACTTGATCACATGCGTGCTTGCTGTAGTCATGTCAAAAAGTTTTGTGAATTTATGTCCAGTTTCTTTACTTGTGGCCTGGCCCCGGTCCATTGACCCACTTTGAATAGCAGTGGTCTAGACTTAAGTAGATATGTGTGGGCTGAAGTTCCACTTTAGAAGTCACAGTGTTAAAAGTGGCAGTTGAAGTCACTTGCAAGGACAGGATTGCTGAGGGGTGGGGGTTAGACAGCAACCACCCAACTCCGTAGACATTGTGAACATCTAAGACAAGAGTTTAGACCCTTGTAGTAAGGCATATCGATATATTTTAAGTTTGAGGACCACAGACCATCTCTGTCTCAGCTTCTCACCTCTGACCTTGTAGGGAAACAGTAACTGTCTTAGATACTCTTAATACTCTCGGTATTATTGAGATTCGAGGCCAGACAATTCCCTGTGCATCGCGAGTGCTTACCAGTATTCCTAACCTGTATCCACACTGTGTCAGAGACCATGCCCCTCCTCTACCCTAAGGCCACAAGAATTAAAAAAGTGTCCAAAGGCATTTGTCACATGTCACGAGGGATGGAGTGAAACCACAGTGAGCTTGGGGGTAGTACATAAATGAATGTGTTCCAGTAAAACTTTATTTATAAAAATAGGCAAGGGGCTGGATTTGGCTCACTTACTATAGTTTGTAGATTCTTGAACTAAGAGATGAGCAGAGGAAAAGCTGCAAGAACTTAATTCAGCAAAACCTGAGGGGCTTCTGGCTTCCCAGCAAAAGGCTCTGTCAGTGATCTGATCTGTATAAAGGGAGCTTTTATCAGCAGTAGCTCTTGTTTACAGACCTCTCGTACCTTTTCCTTTTGAAATCACAAACCAAAAACAGGAAAATAACAAGTGACATAAAATAAACTCTACACAAGCTCCAAGAAAACCTTCAAGCCAGGCAGCCGTGAGGCTGGATTACGTGAGGTAAGTTCGAGGAGACTTCCTCCAGGAAGGAAGTGACTCTGAAGCAGGTCAGAGAGGATGTTGTGAGTATGCTTGATGGTCAGGGAGGACGCTCCCTCTGAGGAACACGGAGGTCTTGGTTTCAGAAGTTAGGAGGGAGGTGAAATGTGATTGGCGAGGGAAGGGAATTATTGTCCCCACAGTAGTCCGTGACTCCCCACTGCCACATGAATGCGTTTCCTCTGGGAGAAGAGTAGCAGCGCTCAACAATATTTGCCAAGCACAGGATGCTTGGTTTCTTTCTCTGAGACTAGGGGGGATGGTTATCGCTTTAATTTTTTAATCTTTTGATCTTAGCCACAACATCAAATTTCTTTTGAGATTTTTTTTCACACTATCCCAAAATACCAAGAAGTCTCTATGAGTTAGAGCTGGAGCGGCAAGGGTCTCGGGCTCTTTCTACTCATTGCTATTGAGATCTCAGTAAAACCTTTCCTCTTGGTACTGCTGGACTTCAGGAACAGACAAGACAGGCTTTGTTGGCAGATCTCAAGTTATCAAATTATCAATACAGCTGTGGGAAAAAAAAAAACTCCACCTCTTCCAGCTTTTGCTTAGTTGACTGAAGACTCCCAGAAGGTATGGTCTAAGTGTCTCATGAGATCATTAATACCTGCCTGCTCCCACAGCAAGCACTCAGCTGTTAGCCATTACATGTGGATCAGTTCTTCAGAGAACCAGGCATTTCAGATTTCTTGTATGATGGGTTGGTCCCTGGAAACAAACCAATCTGTCTTCCCTAATGGAAAATGGATTTAATACTTCCCTACTTGAAGTTCACTGCGTGTCATGTGTGGTGAGAGGCAAAATAATAATAATAATAATAATAATAATAATAATAATAATAATAATAACACTTAGTTTGTTGAGAAGAGTGTTCAGCCTAGTTGGAGGGTATACTCATTCATTCACCATATGTATAGATAAAAACAAGCACATAAGTAACACAGGAGGGTCTGTTGTGAAAATGATTAAGAATGAAATGATGGTCACATAGCATGATAAGAGGGTTTTTTTTTTTTCCCAAGGTAACATCTTGCTGTAACCCAGGCTGACCTGGAATTCACTATGTAGTCTCAGGGTGGCTTCAAACTCATGGCAATTCCATTACCTCTGCCTCCTGAGTGCTGGGATTAAAGGCCTACACCAACACACCTGGCTAAGAAAAGCTAACCCACCCAAGGAGCATGGCGGTTATAGAAGTCCTTAGTGAAATAGGAGGAGAGCAAGGGAATCCCATATCTGTCTGTCTAGGGCCCCATGGGGATAAGTCAGTGTGCCAAAACTGGAGGGTATGTCCTACAAGCAAAGTCCTAGAGGCTTGGCTCTCTACAGGCGTCTGGGTTGAGTCCATCATCTGAATTTTTGGACACCTGTTGACTTTGGAAATATAGTCAGAACTGGAGTCTTGCACAGAGCAATTGCTAACTTAATAGTTAGTAGTAGTGTGTGCGTGTATGTGCACGCACATACACGCACACACTCGTGTGAGAGCAATTTGGAAACCTGTTGAGATACTTGTTTTTGAGCAGTTTGGAATGACTGAATGTTGCTGAAAATGTAAGGGTCAAATTCTCCGTGTTGACGCTGTCCTGTAGCATCCCAGTCCTAGTCAGTTCCGTTCCTTCAGGAGCAGGTGAGTAGTTCACAGTAATGACCTCGTTAAGATTCTTAGCCAACAAACTAGAGTGCCTGCTGGGTGCGTCTGGCCGGCCCTGAGACTAAGTCCCATGTAAAACCAGTCATGCAGAATGAACCAGACGTGAGAGAACTTGCCCTCTGCCTGCCTGGTTAGAACTGTCAGGAATCAATGTCTACATGTCTTCCCCATTAACTCACTTTTATAGGGGAGAAAATGCCCTAATGGTCTCCCTTCAATTGGTACCTTGTGAGCTGGGCGTTCTGTTATCCAATTTGGTTTTTAAAGGGTCTTTCAAATAGTACAATTAAGTCGTCTAAACATGAGGAGTATATGCAAATTAGCAGTGAGTCTCCCATGAGATATTTGTGGGACCCTATGAAATGGGGGTTGTAGCTTAATCATAAGTGGAAAGTCCATTTATGTATAATTGAAGGTGGGTGTACCAGAGTTTTTGAGTGGATCCATAAAATACAGCCTGCTCAGTCTGGCAGGGATTTGCACAACAGAGCTCAGAAGCCGGGAACTGGGAACTGGTGAGTGGAAGTACAGTCCTGGAACATATAGTTCTGTCCAGTTTAGAGGCTGTGGGGAGAGGATAAGAATCTCAAGATAGATAGAAAAGGCATCCTCTCAAATGGGTGGAGTGGAACGGACTGGGAGTATGCCAAGCATGCCCTTTTGAATGTTGCTGATGGGATGGTCTCTGGTTATATTGATTTCTGTCTGGGAATTTTATTTAAGTTCAATGTTGAATTTCTAACATCATGATTCTTTTCTCCTTGAATTTTAAAATTCTTTGATTTGGGGAACCCAGAGGTGTGCAAAAGGACTGTCATAAGTGCCCACATTGCAGGAATACTTCAGTTTCCTGATGCCAAAGATTGTTTGGGCATTTCTCTGTTAGTGAAAATACAAGCAAGTTTGAACAGAAAGCCTTTTCTAGGAGAAGTCTGTGAAGGTGTTTACGGGGAAACTTGAAATGGAGCCACGGGAAATTAGCAGTGAGTGTGTTCCCATGTAGGAGCTACAACCCCATAACCTTTCATGCACCGTGGGGCAGGCTGCTTCCTCGGTGAGCCCCTCCTTCTGTGGAGAGTTCACTGTTCCTCCCTACCCTCCCTGATACTCATTCCATCTTGCAAAAAAATCTGTCCCTTCCCCTTGGAGAAACTAATGTGTCCTTGTATTTTCTGCTTAGTAGCTGTAGGGCCTCCCTGAACAACTTAATCTCCTTTTCATTACAATTAAATGAATCCTTCGGATTCCCAAAGATTAGTTTTCCTTCTCTATTATTTATTTATTTTAGCTGTTAAAGTATTCCTTAACCTTCTCATTTTGTCCCCAGTTGCCCTCCCCAAAACATGTAGGAACATGTTTCAGGTAGCCTTTACCCCTTCTGAAATGGGGAGCCCTGGGTCTAGTTCAGTGTTCTGGGGGCTGAATGGAGTGGAGTTACTATCTCCTGGTAATACCTCATAGATGATCGGGACTGGGGAAGTGGTAGAGGGTGATTGTTGGACTCATGGTCTCTCAATACAGGAAAGAATAACTTAATATTTTGCTTAGGGTGCAGAGGCTGTGGGAAGAGCTCATAGTTATTGTGCAGGTGCAAAGGCGGGGGATGTCTTGGTGGTACAGTGACAGAACACTTGCCTGATGTGTCTGAAGCCTGAATTCCATCCTCAGCATGGCAAAAAAATGAAACCAAAATAAATAAGCTTAGAGTTTTAATCAACTTACTCTGTTGCTGTGCAGAAAGAACCCAAGCAAAAGTGACTTGTGGAGGAAAGGGTTTATTTGGCTTAAGGACTCGAGGGGAGACTCCATCCTGGCAGGGAAAACGATGGCATGAGCAGAGGGCTGGACATCACCTCTGCCACAGCACTGGAAACAGCGGCAGGAAGGTGTGCCAAATACTGGCAAGGGGAAGCTGGCTTATAACCCCATAAGCCCGCCCCCAACAACACAGCTCCAGAGAGGGTGTAAAACCCAAACTACCATCAGCTGAGGATCTATCAATCAGAACACATTCATTTATTTGTGGGGGACACCTGGATCAAACCATGACACTTGGATATCCTTAAAAGATGTGACAACCAACCCAGAAAGGGGAATTAGAACCCAGACTCATTTCCTAGAAGTAGAATAAAGGAAAATGACCAGGTTACTCAGGAGCCCTGTTACCTAACTGGCCCTTGTTTTCACACAGGTGTGTTTTAAATTAACATCACAGCTTATTTGCAGGATGCATGACATTTTTCATATCCTTTCTCCTAAGAACTAATCTGAAAACAATTAGTAGACAAACCAAACATTCCTTTCTTAAAATAAATGGATAATAAAAAAAAAAAAAAACTCGGCCTCTTTGTTCTTTTTGGAACCTAGTTGTCAGTACAGTCAATTTTGAGTAATTCAGGAACTGATTTTTCAGTCTGTAAATTATTTCTTTTTTAGTAATCTCTTGCTTTTCCCCACCTCCTGGCAATTGATTGATTTTGGCATTTTTAGCATTATTTTGTTTGCCCAAAGGATGGTAAAAGACATGAAGCAAGTCAGGTGTGGTAGTTTGTACCTATAAATCCCAACACTTAGAAGGCTGAGGAAGGAGGATTGAGACAAGTTGAAGCCTGCTTGGACTACGTAGTGATTTCTAGGTTGGCCTAGGCTACAAAGTAAGACATGGTCTGAAAATAAAATTAAATAAAAGAAAGAAAGAAAAGGGGAGGAGGCCTGAGGAGATAGCCCAGTAGTTAAAGGCACTTGCTTACAAAGCCCACTGACCCAAGACTAATTCCTTAGCCACCCACATGAAACTGGACAGGCATTTAGTTGCAGTAGAAAAAGAACCTGATGTACCTATACACCCACACACATGATAGATAGATGATAGAGAGATAGATGATAGATAGATAGATAGATAGATAGATAATTTGAAAGAAAAGGGAGAGAGAAGGGCTGGACATGGATGTGTGCCTCTAATCCCAGCACTGTGGAGAATGAGACCAAATTGATAGATCAGAAAGGTCTTACTGTTCCCCCTATCTCCTTCCCCCCAAAAGAAGAAACAGCAAAGGATGGCTTCAGAATATTTTTATCACGAAATTATAATTGCTGTGATTATTTTATTATCACTTGTTTATGCTGAAAGCAGTTATAAGAAACTACAATTATTAGGGATTCATTGAGAAGTGCTAACTAGCCTTCTAGTTTCCTTATAAAAATTGTGGCTCTGTTTTGTGTATTTATAGCTTTGGATTTGTAAGTGGCAGGCTGTCCATCAGCAGGTGGACATCCTCTCTTCTCTTGCAAGATGGTGCTAAGTGGCTGGCAGGGCAGCTGGAGCCCTTCTGTTGGCAAATCCTTCTCCAGTGCCAGATGAGTGTTAACTCAGCATCTTCGTGGGGAAGAAGCAGCAAACTGTGATCCACCAGCTAGGAGATTAGCAGTTCCAATTCAGGATCAAGGGTGGGGGGGTGAGGAAGGTCTGTGCATAGAAACCTTGCTGTCTGTCTGTCTTTGGAGATTCAGGAGGATAATGAGAGTGGAAGAATGATAACTCCAGAAAGCTGGAAATGCCTGACTATAAAATGCAGGTGAAGCAGGATGCCTTTGACTGCAGGGAAGGGGTAAAGTTGGGGAAGAAGAGTCCCAGGTATCGGTGATTGGCACTCTTAATGGCTCAGTGCCCCAGAGCTCATGCTGGTGGTGAAACTTTCATCCCATGACTGATGGCATACCAGGAGGGCCTGCTCCTCAGGGCTCGTCCAGCCATTCACGTCTGACCTAAAAGCTCTTCAGTGGAGCTCTTTTTCTCTTCTGCTATCACCAACCTCATACAAGTAGAAAGCTTGTTGGGGGTTCTCGTGGCCCCAGCTCTCCAGCTTGGTTCATGTATTGCTGTCTCCTGCCATTTTCATTGGCTGCCAGCAGCTCCCTGGCCCAGATCTCCTTTTCTTAACATAAGGAGGAGGAACAGGGACTTCAGAACAAGGCATTCAGGACCCTTCCATCCAGAAATTTCCTTCTGTGTCATAGCCACCTGTATGCCAGGAGCTGTGCCCTGAGCTGAGGCCACTTTGATCTGCTGTGCCTGGTGCAGGCTTGGCCCTGCCTACCGTGCCTCTCTTTGTTCAGCACCTCATGCCCTCCTAACCCTGTTACCGTCTCACTGAAAACACTTCTGAGATCTTTTCCATTCTGCAGTTCCAAGTTGTTGCTGTCAGCTTTCTCTTGGGTTTATTCTGACTTACAGGCTTGAGGGGAAGCTCCATCAAGGCAGGGAAAATGACAGCATGAGCAGAGGGTGGACATCACCTCCCCACAGCACTGCAAACATCAGCAGGAAAGTGTGTCAAAAGCTGGCTTATAGCCCCATAAACCCACCCCCAACAACACAGCTCCAACAAGGTTCCAATTCCAAAACTGCCATCAGCTGGGGATCCAGCATTCAGAACACATTAAGTTTATGGAAACACCTGAGTCAAACCACCACACAAATGTAGGCCATATCTTTTTTAAAAAATATCTATTTATTTGAGAGAGAGAGAGACAGAGAGAGAGAGAGAGATAACAGGCATGCCAGGGCCTCCTGCCACTGCAAACGAACTCTAGATACATGTGCCACTTTGTGCATCTGGTAGGCTACCTCTTTAGTGATGGCCTAGTCTTGGTCGGCAGAAGTGGCCTATCCCTTTATGAGTGAAAATGTCATTCAGACCTTGCTCGGAACACAAAGATGTTTGTATTGTGATCAGTAACTCAGTGTGCACATGCTTGCAAGGTCTAAGTGGTGTTTGTGGATTGGCTCCCCAAAACAGAGTGCTCTAAGCCTGTACACCGTTGTCTTTATTTTAAATAGCCAATTCAGTCACATGATTTCAAAGTAAAAAATCATAAAAGGATATGTTATGAAAATTTTCATTTTCACTCTTGTCCCTTTCTACCCACTTTTTCTCTCTGAGGGCAGTTACCATTATTTATTCCTGACACATGCTTCCAGGAATATTTTACAGATATCCAAGCTGACACAACTAGATCGTTCCACACGCACCTTTTCTTCCTTTGACCGTGCGCATCGCTGCCCTCCCTGAGGACAATTAGACTGTTTCTAATACTTTTTTAAATTAATATCTTTATTATGAGTAAGTATATACATTGTATGAGCAACTCTTGTGAAGGTGTCCCAGTTTCCCTCCTCTCTGTCTGGGGTCCTTCCTTGGTGCTCATACTGGATCTTTCCATAGTTTAGGGGGTTATGAACTGCGCCTTAGTTGGCTGTTACAAAGTGGCCTTGTATAGATGACCTTGTCCATTATCTTCTTCCATTATATAAGTGGACTAAGTCCCTATATGTAGAATCTGGGTCCAAAAGCATATGATTTTCAAGTTGGAAAAACATTGTCCAACTGCTATGCACTGAGGTCAGACTGATTCATGCTCCCCAGCCTGTGTGCACAGGGCCTCTCCCGAATCCTTAGCCCTGCAGCACACCCCCTTCATAATTGGGAGTTGACTGAATTCCCAGGGAGTGTGCTCACTAAATGACATGCCTTGACCTCCAGGCCAGCCTCCTAGTTGAGTGCTCCAGCTAACGTGCGGTCTTGGCATGGTGACTCAGTGTCTGTCTGTGCCTCATAGTGTCTCATTTGTGAAATGGGGACATTGATATCCCAGCAGCAGCCTCATGGGTTCTTGGGAGTGAGTAAGTACACAGCCAAGGCTCTGTAAACATTGATTGGTGTATTAGGTGCCTGCTGCTGGCTCCCAGGGGGCGTACCTGCCTTTTCCAGGACTGGTCACTTCATACCAGGGCACACAACACCCCTTAGCTTTTTGGTTAGCAGTGACCTGGTCGGGGAAAGAGGAATGTGGATCCACCAAGTGATAAGCAAGGCACCCAGAGGAGTCAGGAAGGAGAAGAAGTAGGCAGTGTGACAAAGTGTCGGTGAAGGTCACAGATCCTGGGACCAAGGGCTGTCCTCATCAAATAAAACATAGGACCAGGCCATGGCTGCCGAGTCCTCCCAGCGTCACGTATGTCGGCTTGTCTGAAGTTGAAAAATTGATGTTTTTGCACGCACACCCCTTTTAAGTTGCAATGTATTTGGATGTTGGGTTTGGCCCATGGCGAAAATTTAATACAAGTAATCATTTCTAAAGTCCTGTCAGGCAGTAATGCTATGTAAATATTTGAAGGAAGAAAGCGAAACTTCAGAATCTTTGCTTACCTTTCTCCTTATCTTTCTTCCTTCCCTCCAAGCTTCGTTTCCATGCCACTGGCATACTGAGGAGGCCCCTGGATGGGCAGGGGCAGCTCCCCGGGGCTCAGCCAGGAGCCTCTCCTTCCTCCTCAACACCGGTCACTATCTCTACCATACCCCTGTCCTTGGTCACCTAAAGGATAAATGTGATTGGCCCCATCGTTGGCAGAGAACTGCATTCTGGCTGCATCTTCATGAGAGTTGGAAAAGATTCATTTGGAGGCCCCTAAGACCTTAACAATAAAGCAGCCTTAATACTCACCCACCATGACTCAGGGAACTAAGCGGAAGAGGGGGCGGAAAGAGTATAAGAGTCATGGTGGGGAGAATATCCAGAGACATTGCCCCCCTCAGCAAAAACACACAAGTGTGGGGGGAACCTGGCTGCCTGTTGTGCTATCCATAACTCCTACCCTATGGAACGACCCAGTATGCCCACCGAGGAGGCTCCCCAGTGGATTGGCGACAGGAGGAGGGAATCGGGATACCAACGTAATATTTACTAATACAATGTATCGAATTTTGGACAATAAAAAGATTCATTTGGAATGCCTTTCCCTGGGTACTTTCTGGCCTTGCATAACCCCAGCTAGCTGCCTGCAGGCAGGCAGCCTCACATGCTGGAGCTGCAGAATCTTCTCATAGCAGCTTCCATCAGGCCCTGTGTGCAGACAATACCGCTCCGGTGAGCAGTTCTCTCCAGGCTTCCCCGCCACCTCCTTCAGCTCCTCCAGGCTATCCACTGCCCAGAGAGGCAGGAAAGTGTCCTTGGGGCCTCAGGCTGGGACCTTGTGTTGTGTACCTTTATGGTTAGGATGTTCTGATATTTTAATAGGAAGACTTAAGGCTTCAATTTCTGTCACTGACACAAGACCCAAATAGGAGCTGAGCCTACAGGAGAACACCAGGACCCATGTCTCGTGTTGGTAGCTCTGGCGGCTGCCCCCTCGGAGCAAGAGCAAACCTGCTACCTGGGTCTCATCTCCTCACCCAAAGCCAAATGAGGGTCATCGTTCTCTGCCTTGTCAAGCCTGGGCATCTGGACAGGATGCTCACCCAAGCGGGGCCACGGGCTTTGCCAGTGGGTGGTGGAGCACAACCCTTGTCACCTGCCTCGTCACTGGTGGTGCTGAAAGAGGCAGACAGCCTCCAGCTGCTCCAAAGCAAGTGTGGCTGGTGGTGGTCTTCAGGAACCATCCATCCCAGTCCTTGGAGGGGGGCTGTATGGGCGAGGGTGCAGCAATGTTGGGAAAGATTTTAGCTTCTCCATGTCAGCTGATGGAACTGAAGAGATAGACGGAGGAGGATTTAACATGGACAAGCCTTCTAGCTGCGTGCTTTGTGCTGGTAATAAGTCACCACCAGCTGGTGGCTTACACTGCCATCCCTCTGTTGTGTTATGGTCTCGGTGGGTCAGGAATCTGGGCAGGACATAGGGTGAGGGCCAGGACTGTGTCTCATCAGAGGCTGGACTGAGGAATCGGCTGGAAGCTTGCTCACATGCATGTGTCCATAGGCAAATGTGTGCTTGCTCTCCTCTCTCCTTCTGTCCCTTCTCTCCTCCTTATTCTCCCTCTCCCACCCCCACCACTTTCCTCCTTGGTCAGGTGGGGCATTCTATAATGTAACATGACCAGGAAGTGTTTCTCACCCTTGCCATACTCCTGGACAGAGGCAAGTGACCAGTTCCCACAAGACATATGTCAGGTTTACCTGGGAATCCATGGAGCCTACCAGAGGAGGTGGGAGCAAGCCTTGTGGATAATGTTTCAGAATGTTCCCAAGCGAAGGCCAACCTGGGACATCAAATCACAGCACCTTTTCTTAGAAATGGTGCTCTTTTCATCTCAGGATACTTTGAATCGTACATTCCTCACTAGCTCCGTCTCCTTGGCCACAACTTCATTCCAGCTGTAGCCCTTCTAGAGGGATGTGCTTCTCTCCCCCGAGGTTCTTGGTCTCTGTTGTCCCAGCTCTAAGAATACATTCTACCATGATTTTCTTGGATACGTAAATAATAGTTACTGTCACTTATCAAATGATCATCTCCAGCCTCCTTTCTTTAGGACTAGCCGTTTAATTTCATTATTTTTATTTGTAATAGGACTAAACCACAAAACACTATCAGTATGTTGTTAGTGTGCTCAGGAAAGCATGAGAAAAATGTATTGTAAAACAGATGCATTTGGCCATCTGTTGATAGCAGTTTTTAGAGTAGCAAGAGCAGATTCCCATCTTAGGCATGCTTAGAAAACTCCATGGCCAAGCCAAAAAGTATTGGTGCTGGACTTTCAGTTCCCTGTTGTTTATTGAATTTTGTTTTTCCCTGAACTAAGCCTGAGATTAGTGAGCCTTACTATGATCGAAGCTTCCATCCTGGTCAGTGGAGGGATCAGGGTAAGGTGGGCTTTAGGTGGGCAGTGTTCCCTGGGTCAAGGCAGACCTGACTAAACCTGCTTTGGTTTCTGTTCCAGGTTCCTGCTGACTGAAAGGGACCGGATGACATAAGCAGCTCTCCAGGAAGACGCTCATGTCCAAAGCTGAGTGGTCTCTCAAACCCTGTCTCATTTCCGAGCCACTCGAGGAAATGTGACAATTCCTGTCAAAAAGGATTTTTGGGAAACGTGTGACATCTGTGAAGAAAGTCCTCTTTTTCCCTGCTTGTGAAATAGACCTTCTCGAATTCCAGAATGCCAGCCAAGACCCCAATCTACCTGAAAGCTGCCAACAGCAAGAAAGGGAAGAAGTTTAAGCTGAGGGACATCTTGTCTCCGGATATGATCAGTCCTCCCCTGGGAGACTTCCGCCACACCATTCACATCGGCAAGGAGGGCCAGCATGACGTCTTTGGAGATATTTCCTTCCTGCAAGGGAACTATGAGCTTTTGCCTGGAAACCAGGAAAAAGCCCACTCGGGCCAGTTCCCTGGGCATAATGAGTTCTTCCGGGCCAACAGCACCTCAGACTCCATGTTCACAGAAACACCCTCCCCAGTGCTCAAAAACGCCATCTCCCTCCCAACCATCGGAGGGTCCCAGGCTCTAATGTTGCCCTTATTGTCACCAGTGACATTTAATTCCAAACAGGAGTCCTTTGGGCGGCCCCGACTGCCCAGGCTCAGCTGCGAGCCCGTCGCCGAGGAAAAGGCTCAGGAGAAAAGCAGCCTGTTGGAGAATGGGACGATCCACCAGGGAGACACGTCGTGGGGCTCCAGCGGCTCGGCGTCTCAGTCCAGCCAGGGCAGGGACAGCCACTCATCCAGCCTGTCTGAACAGTACGCCGACTGGCCGGCCGAGGACATGTTTGACCATCCTGCCCCGTGCCAGCTCATGAAGGCCAAGACTAAATCAGAGGACTCCCTTTCTGACCTGACCGGCTCCCTCCTCTCCTTGCAGCTTGACCTGGGGCCCTCACTTCTGGATGAGGTCCTGAATGTCATGGATAAAAATAAGTAACAGGGTGTCAGCTCTTTCTCCTTTGAAGTAGAAGGTACCAAAATAAACAAAACTCAAAACCTCACCTAACCACAGTTGATGAGAAGAGCTGTTTTTTTTTTCAGGCGTGTGATGCATTTTCTAAAGTAATATTCCTGTTCCTACAAAATATTTTTTTAGACATCATACCCTGTTTGCAAAAACATTTTCAAAAACAACAATTAAAAAAAAAAAAGGAAGTGAGTCAGAGCCTATTTGGGAGGCATGGCTGATGTTCAGCTTGAATTTTGTATTTGCAGGCACATAAGAAATCCGGGCAGGCCAGGAACCAGCGCTGACTGTGAAGGCCTGGGCCCAGCTCACTGAGGGGCTTTCCGCCTCCGTCTTGTAAGCAAGCGGAAGTCAACATTTATTTAACATCTAAGCCTTTTTATTCTAGACTCTTTTGTATATTACTGTTTGGGTTCACCTAACGAATTCTCCAGTGTTAACAATTTTTTCTCTGTTTTCACATTTGAACAATGTTATATGGGACTTGGGGATTTTCTTTTAGTTCTTATATATCCCTGTATATTATATCCATGTTGCAAAATTTTGACTGTCAGCTAAATGTTGGTAAGACACAAGCAAGGTTATTATTGTAACTAAGTTATTTTTAAAGTTGAAATATATTTTTATGTGCCTTTGGCTTTTTATTGCAGAGTCTACATTTTATAGATAATTCGTCAAATGTCATTGGACTTGTTACCATCGGGGCTTCATTGTAAGCTGTGGACATGTATACTTGGAAAGCGTATCATTATCAGCTTTGTTTTTCTTGCTCATGTGTTATCTTCCTTCTAACAGCAACCCACAATGCATTGTGAGGTGTGAAGGCGCAGGGTGCTTGAGACACTTCTGCAGAGACTGGGCTAAACCGTGTAATGTTACTTGGAATTATGGGTGTTTCCGTGCAGTTCATACTCTCATTACCTAGGTACGTCATACCACACAATAAAGAGTAAAGGCTAACGTGAACTCGTTCATTTATAGGAACAAACAAGAACTTGAGACCAAGTCTAGCTAAAAGACGTTTTCTAAAACATACCTAAGCCTTTCAATAAGAAGTGATTCCTATCTGCTCTGTAATGTTTGGTTTTTCAAGGTAGAATCTCACTCTAGCCCAGGCTGACCTGAAACTCACTCTTTAGTCCCAGACTGGCCTCAAACTCTTAGTGATCTCCTACCTCTGCTTCCCAAGTGCTGGGATTAAAGGTGTGTGCCCAACTTCTCTAATTTTGACAGCTTGTTTAAGGTTTAAAATTCTAGAAGCAGGAATCCTCAGCTTTAGTAGAAATGAACATGTAATATCAGTGCTTTTTAAAAAAACATAAATCTCATTGCTTTTTGGGGTACCTATGATTGAACTCAGGGCCTTGTACATGCTAGGCAAACATTCTACCACTGAACTAGAACCCCTAGTCTTTTAAAAAGAAAAAAAAACCATTTTGAGACCAGTTCTTCTTAAGGTCCCCAGTCTGGCCTATGTATATGTAGTTCAGGAGGGCCTGAGCTTCCAATTCTCTGCTTCAGCCCTGAGTGTAGCTGGGGTTTAAGGTCTGCACCAGCAGACCCCGTTCAGAGTTCATGTCTGTGCATGTCAGCATGTTCCAGAGGACAGAGAAGGTTCAGAGCACTTTTTTAGTATATAGAGACAAGATTCAGGAGGCTACCGAGAGGACAGAAGAGAGCCTTTCCTTTGTACCAAAGAATCCCAGACACTCAGAGGGTATTCACTGAGTAATTAGGAATGGGAAATGTACACACAGATTCCTGTCTCTGTTAAGTCTTCCCTCCCTTGCAAAGAAAGCACACACACTAACTGCCGGTTCTTTCTCTCAGTCCTTGAGTGGTATTCCAGAAATGGCCTCCTCTCCTAACCACTTCAGTGAGTCTGAACCTTGGACCTTCAAGTGAAATGCAGTTAGGATGGCTAACCAGACAGAAGAGGAACTGTTCCCAGTTGTGTGTCTTGACATCACGACTTCAGTGTGCCTTTTCTGCTGGGTCCCACCCGTTCACAGCTCCAAGCCGCCTCTGAAGCTTGTCAGTGAGAAGAAGTCCCATGAGGGCAGAATTTGCAGCCAGTGTGAACCACACTCTCAACACCTTCCCCAAACTAATCATTGATCTACTGGGTCTCCCATGCTCTTATCTGTTACATGACCGGAAGAAAAACAACCGAGTTCTAGGGGAAAGAAGGAGGGATGGGCCTTGGCATTTCTTCTGTCTCTGGGAGTTGTAGAGAACACCTCGGCCAGGGTCTCTTTGACACATCAAAGTGACTGCATTGTGTATGTGTTTATCCATTTTACCTTCTCTAAACCAGAATGCACCTTCTTTGCTGTAGGTGTAATTGAAATAGCAAAAAGCATGCCCCTCTTACAAAGGAAACAGCCAGTTCCACCTGATACTTTTATTGAGCTGTTGTGTGGCAGCTTTCTGGTGCCTGGTCGGCCTCCTGGGAGCAGGGGCAGAGCTAGTGTCCTGCAAAGAGGCACTTTAGACTCAAACCTGCTGAGATGTTTTCAAGCTGTGAACATTTTCCCACTTAAGCTTAATTTATCTTCATTTATTTAAAGCTAAGGAAACCCTAATGCACTTTATTTGCAAAAAAGAATGTGAAGCCAACTGTGACCCTACCATCAGAAAAGATATCAGACTTTCACCAAAGTAGACACTCTGTTAAGGTAGGCATGTTTCTTATAGGTGATCTTTTCCCCCATCGGTAGTGAGATCTAACAAAAGACCAATTCTATTATTCCAGCCTAAAATGGCCTTTTAAAAACACATTTAACTCAGAGTCTTCAGCTTTTCCAAATGCAAAAGTCCTCCAGTGAGTCAGGGTCACTCTCAACAAGTGCTCAAAAAGACTGAATTGATTGGCCAGAAAAGATAAGACAAGCTTCTAGGATACAGTCTCATCCCTTGCATATTACTGCAAACTCCTTTTTTTGAAGACCGTTGTAAACACTTGCGTGTTGTGGAATGGCAGAAAGGCCACGCCAGGTGATGGTCACAGGGACAGTAATGTCCCGAAGAGGACTATTTACAATAGGACCTGTCAGCATGATGACTACAGTAAGTTTCTCCTTTGGATATTGTTAGCAACCTAGATGCAAATAAAACCTGATAATCAGTCGCCCAGATTAGGAATAACAGTGGGGTATACACATAGAGGATTGTCCTGTGTCCCCAGACACACTTTGGCAGATCCAGCAAAGTAAAAGACATTTCCAAATGTCACATCACACAGCAAAGCCACACCCTTAGACTTGTTAAACTATGAGGTTCAAGAAAGCCAAAATGCTGAAAACTCTACATAGTCATTAAGTTGTGATGCTGGCTAAACAATACATTTATTTTCTTTTTTAAAAATATTTTTGTTTATTCATTTTCAAGCAGAGAGATACAGAAAGAGAGAGAGCCAGGGCCACCACCTTGTGGGTCTGGCCTATGTGGGTACTGGGGAATTGAACCTGGGGCCTTAGGCACTGGAGGCAAATGCCTTAACCGCTGAGCCATCTCTCCAGCCCAATACATTTATTTTCTAAAGGAGAAAAATCACTTCTTAATATTTTAACCCATTTGTTTTATCCAACAATCCCTAGAAAAATCACATGCTTCATTCTGATGGCCTGGTCAGCTTTCCATCTGAGAAGGTTCAATTTTCACCTTGTTCTTTGAGCAAGTAAGTCGAAATATTTCCTGCTTGAGTTGTCAAGGAGCCATTATTCTGTGGGAAGTTGCTGCAAAGAACAGCATGTGAAGGAATGGGAACTATGCTTATTTTATGATGTGTAACATTGAAATTGCTCTGCAACTACTGTTCTGCATTTAATTAACTTCCATTTTTACTTCTAAAAATCTGATAGTGATGTCATTTCCATTGGCTTCCAAGGGAAGTCAGTAATCTTCGTCCTCTGAAGGGCAGCCAAATTTCCCCCATGGAAAGCAGATCGACATGGGTGATACATAGAAAACATCTGCCTAAATCAAAGCCATTATGCAGAGAACAGTTAGCATTCCAGAGACTCATCGCTGCCTACAAATCAGAACTAGCAAAGCTGAATGAGTGAATCGGGTATTCTACTCACTAGAAAATCGTTCTTGGAGCATGTCACACGCATGGGTGTGATTCACTGCCAAAAGGAACATTGTGGAGCTTCTGGAGGAGATACTGGGGGCGGGCAGCTTCATGGAAAAGAAAGAGCACCTCAGAATACTGGTGAGGTTCACTTAGCCAGAGGGGCACTCTTTGGAAGAAAAGAGCAAACAAAAGGAGACTCCCAAATCTATAGGATTTCTCCTTAAAATGTATCAGGAACAAGGAGAGGATCTAAGCATGCTCACTTCCGTGCCTAAAAGCTCATCCCAACTTCTGAGAAAACGCTTCCAATTGAAGAAGAAAAGGCTTGAATCAATGCTGATTCCAGCTGGTGGTTTCCAGGGCAAAGTGTTACGGAAAAATATCCACCATCTTGGCAAAGCCCATGCCTAGTCCATAGCGCCTGCTCTGTGATCCAGGACCTTGAAAACCCTAACAAAGAAATCCTTTGAGTTATACTTCATGGGGAATCTCATCTTTAATAGAAGTCACCAAAAAATGAGCATTAAGATTCTGAAAGATGGTGTCTTTATACTTACTGCCAGCCTTGTTAAACCCTTAAAAGAGGATCCTTCCCCCAAACAATTCTTCCCCTGCTTCCCCGGAACAAAACACCCACCATTGGGGATGGGCTCCTTTGGGTGAAGCATTGCATTAGACATCCTGCCTCCCTCCCCCACCCTCTGCCAGCATAATTCCAGGCATGACTTGAAAGCTACCAACAATGGGATGTGGACTCTTATCAGATTCCTACTATAAGAGCATAAGTTTAGCAGCTGGGTCCTTTCCAGAGAGCAAGAGAGAGGAGGAGAAACAGGAATAGTGAGTTCACTTACTTAATGCCTAGTTGTACTAGGGACCAAAAAGCCAGAAAAGTGAAAGTGAGGTAAAATGTAGCCCTCAACTGAGGTGATAATAAAAGTTATTGTTGGCTGGTCTCCCGATGCTGGAGGAGCTCATGCAACCACTGTGATTAGATCAAGTTTCAAATCAATCAAATTTGATATGACAGAAAATTAACATAACGCCATGACTGACATGGTTTCACTTACCCTACAGCGCTAAGGATTCCAGGCATTAGTGCCAGACATTGATATTCTAAATCTTTGATTTTTTTTTCTCTGCCTTCTTAACAGCAACCTAGCAATAAGATTCTAAGGAGATTATGACTTTTATCTGAAGGTGTCCTTTATAGTGGGGTGGGTCTTTTGGGGGGGCTTTCTAAGATAAGCTATTTATTAGCAATGCCCCATAAACACGTGGAACTTGGAAAAGTCTGAAACTACATTAAAAATGAAGTACCGAAAAGTTCAGTCAGCAGTAATGTTCAGAAATACATCTTTACAGAGAAAGGCGGAGGGTTGTTAAAAGTGAGAGACGTGATAAGGATCTTCTAACCTCTCCTCCTCTTGCATGAAGATGAAATTGGGATGGGTTAGAAGCAAGAAGCAAAGCATTTATGGTGCTCTAGCAGGAGATTTTTTTCACCATAAATGGCAAGAAGAAAAAGCAGATGCATGCAATCTTAGACTAGCATCCAACAGAGTTCTCCCCTCCGTTTTAGGCCATGGCCCCTGTGACCAAATAAAGCCCTGTTGTGGCTTCATTCTGTAGTAACCTCACCAAGCAGCACTGATGAATAAGGTGGCTTATTTTAAATACAGCTGGCTCTCCAGACTTCATGAGGACTCTTCATCCGCTAGCTACCTGATCATCAATATGAGGGGAAATCTTGTGTTTTGGTAATAGAACACATGACAGTGAAAACCCAAAGGAATCAGGACCTTCTCACTGGAAATTGTTCTAGCCAAAGGTTAAAAAAGACAAAAAATAAAAATAAAAAACAAAACATAGAAGGTAAGATAACACCCAGGGTGGGGAATGCCCACACCTCTAAGCACCTCTGGAGAAGGAATGCACAGGAGGTTTCCTATCAGAAGCTGCACCTTCCCAGAGAGAATCCCCAGCTCCCGGCTCAGTCTCTGCAGGCGATCACAGGCTGGTGGAGTGGTTTGAATGCAAAATGCTCCCCATGGTTCAGGTGTTTGCACACTTGGTCCCCAGATGATGGCGCTATTGAGGAAGGGTGTGGATCCTTACTTTGCTGCCCTTGAGATTTTATAACTGGGCTCTACTTCCTGTTCATCCTCTGCTTCCTGTTCCTGGCTGCAATGTGACAAACTAGCCTGTCTGGCTTTCTCCAACCCTGCGTTGGAATGCACCGCCTTGAAACTGTAAGCCAAAATCACCCCTGTCCTGAAATTGCTTCTGGCCAGGTACTTGGTCTTAGCAAGGAGAAAGTAACTTATAGAGGTGTGATCCTGCCAAAGCAAAGCCAGGAAAGCTATCCTTGAGTCTCCTGCCTTGCCTTTCCAACAAAAGCTCTCTGTTGGCTGACTCCAATATTAAAATGACAGATTTAATAATGTCTCCCAAAGATGGGAAGTCCTCTCTTCTGGATTGTGTAAATGCGACTTTATTTGGAAAAAGACGCTTTATAGATGTAGTAAGGATTTTAAGATGGGGGGCTTATCCTGGATTACCCAGGAAGACCATAATTGCAATCCCAATAGTCTTTAGAAGAAAGAGGCAAAGGGAGGGCTGGAGAGATGGCTTAGCGGTTAAGGCACTTGCCTCTAGTGCCTAAGGCCCCTGGTTCAATTCCCAGTAGCCACATATGCCAGACCCACAGGGTGGTGGCCCTGGTGTTCTCTCTCTCTCTCTCTCTCTCTCTCTCTCTCTCTCTCTCTCTCTCTCTCTCTCTCTCTCTCCTTGAAAATGAATAAAGAAAATTTTTTTTAAGAGGCAAAGGGATATTGACCCACAAGTTGATATTGTGACTACAAAGGCAGAGCTTGGAGAGGTGCAGCCATAAGGCTAGGAATGTCAACAGCCACCAAAAACAATGGAAGTGCAGACATACATGTCCCTAGAGGTCCAGAGGGAACGCCGTCCCTGTGGACAGACACTGATTTCCGAGTTTTTTTCTCTAGTACTCTGAGAAATAACATTGCTTAAGCCTTCAGGTTCATAGTAATTTGTTGAAACAGCCAAAGGAAACAAATGTGCAGTGAAACATTTTCCCTGGGGAGACATGAACACAGGTCTATTCACCTCAGATAGGATACAAACCACAGAGCAAAGCAACATTGCACCAAAATTCAATTCTGCTGAAGCAATGTGGTTATTGGGGTTGCTTACAGAGCAGGGTGAAGTGCGTCTCTGGAGCACACTTCCAGTCTCTCCCTCAGCACTTGCTTGCTGCTTCTGTATCTTTGGGGAGAAGTCTTAGGATCCTGTGTTTCAGGAGCTTTCTGAGACCTGTGAGGTCCTAGCCTGTTTCTTTCTTGAGCCTTAATGAGCTTCATTCATTCCAGGATGAAACGTTTCAATTCAGAAGAAATTACGATGCAACACTAATGTGATGCCCAAGCTTTCCAGAGACTACAGATTGGACAATGTTACAGGTGAAAAATGTTATGGAATAAATAGTATTCCCCTAAAACCTATCCGATGGGGACTTTGGAGTAAGGACCTGAAAGTATCAGTTAAAATTGAATAAACTCATAAGGGCAGGACTCTGACTGGAATAGAACTCACATCCTTCTGAGGAGAGATGAGATGTTCAGGGCACACACACACCATGGAAATCTGTGTGGAGACAAGAGAAGGGCATTTGAAGGTATGGAGTGAGGCCTTGGAGAAACTCCTGCTGACATTCCCAACTTAGACTGGGAGAAAGAATATTCCTGTTGTTTAACTCACTCAGTCTGCTGTCATTTTGTTATGGCAGCCCTGGTCAACTAATATGGAGAGTTAACAAAGATGGCCTCCCTGCAGGTTAGGTTTTTAATCCAGAAGAGCGAGCCCCACCCTGTCTTCCATCTTTGTCTCCATTATGAGGAGTCACTTACGGAACTGCTCAGGCTGGTAGAAAGGAAAGGGAACCATTCCAGGCAGGAGCAAAACCTAGCCCCACACTAACATTTCACAAAGCATTTCCCACTGCAAGAGTGCAAGAGAGAGCTGCATCTGTGTGCCACATGTGGAGATGGGGTGACACATCTAATCAGATGCAGGGGAGAATGCCTGGGCCCACAGGCCAAGACCAGCCTCCTTCAGGAGGGTCTCCGTGCTCAGGGTATTGCTGTGATAAGTGTATGCTTGGTGGGCAGACAGAGGAGGTGGAGGAAAAGAAAAGATTGAGAACAGATTTTGAAGCTTGTTTCCAGCCTTAGACATTTGATATGAGCAGAGGCCAGATTCTATCCATGTCAACCAGATAACAAAAAGGAATCTGGAAGACAGCAGAGGGGTGATCGACTATTGCTGGGGAGATCATCTTCAAGCAGAAGGGGTGATCCACTATTGCTGGGGAGATCATTTCCAGTAGCTCTTTGCCTAAGAAGTGCTCCCTCCCACGTAGATGCCAGGCAGAGTTAGAGGCTTTCCCAGAATGCAGAGGGCAAATCAAAGAAGGGGAGGGGTTAGAGAGGTAGGGAGGTAGGGCTCGAGCACTACTCAGTAAGTCCATTAGTAAAGAAAGCCAGTGTGGAATCCTAGAGATGGTGTTACCCACATCAGGCACCCTCCCACAAATAATGACAGTGGAACCAAGCATGAGGAAATGGCTGTCATGGTCACCCCAGGACCCACCTACCTACCACAGGTGCTGAAGGCTCCATGCCTTGGCACTCTTGTGACACATTTGTCACCACACTTGCACTGTGTGGAGTCCTGTCTGGGATTGCCTCATCTCGCTGGCCTCCTGGCTATTTCTGGAATGAGCTGTGGTGGCTCTGATGGCAGCAGCAGGGACCCAGCAAATCCTTTCCCTGTTTATGAGAAGGGGACAAGGAGCCAGGCCAGAGGAACCTCGGGGTCCGGGAAGCCAGCTGGTGAGCAGAGAGGGATTTAGACAGAGCAGGACTCAATCTGACAAGCAGAGCAGACCTGAATGGCTGATGAGGTTCATCCATCTCAGACTGGGGACCTCTGAGGAGAGCATGCTCAAGTATCTTCCCCCGAGAGCCAGTCACTCATCTACCTCATGGAAGCCACTTCCTCCACCTCACATCAGCGTCTCCATGTCCTTACCACACCTCACCTCAGCCACTGTTCCCCGCTTTTCCACCACCATTCCCCTAAAGGTGCGTAGACAGAGTCAGCTGTGATCCTAAAGTCCCAGCCATCCAGTCACCTCCTTCCCGCCTCTCTGCTTGTCCAGGCTCGGCTTCCCCCTCCCTTTCTCAGGGTCCTTTTGGCTTCTTCTCCCCCTACTTGCTCATCACTGCTCTGTCCCTCAGGGTCATCCTCACCCCAAGCCCATGACAGAACAGGCGTCTCCCCAGTATATCCTTTGCTCACAGTGACCCTCAGGCTCTCACCTTATTGGGAGGGGGGATAGGATTGGGGTCTTTATTTATTTTATTTTTATTTTTTGGTTTTACAAGGTAGGGTCTCACTCTAGCCCAGGCTGACCTGGAATTCACTGTGTAGTCTCAGGGTGGCCTTGAACTCATGGTGATCCTCCTACCTCTGCCTCCCGAGTGCTTGGATTAAAGGAATGTGCCACCATGCCCGGCTAGGATTGGGGTCTTTATTGCCTTGTCTATTGACTCTTGGAAGAATAGCTAATCAATGGCTCTTCAAATTGCCACCAAGCCAGCATTAACCTTTGGCCTCCCAACATTATATGGCTCTTCTTAAAAAAATAACCATGTGACCCTAATAGCCAAGAGATCTGTGGGGACTGGCTTCACTGTGGCTCGGAGTAGAAAAACAGACAAGCAAATAGCAACAAATGGTAATTAAAACAGTTTTCTATTTATAGACTTCCCCCAAAGAACTCTGAAAGAAATCCAATTCATAATTGGTAGTCCTGCCAGAAACGTCCTACAGAGTATGGAGAAGAGGGAAGAGGGTCTTAATTACTTACACATTACTCTTTTTACTGGTATATTACATAGTAGGTCTGTCCATGGTCTAGTGGGAGATTTTGACCTTAAATTCTTATTCCTAGTCACAGTAGATCTTAATCCTCATTCCTACCCCCATAATTGTAAGAGCCTCTAATTCCAGTATTATCCATTGAAGCCACCACTGTGCAGTGTTCACTCGGTCCCTGTTCTAGTCAGCTCCAAGTTGCTGGGCCAAACATCCAACTAGACACAGTTTATGGTAGGAAGGGATTTATTTCAGGCTTACAGATTCAGGGGAAGTTCCATCAGTGGTAGAAGTTGCTTGCTTTCATACATCCCAAGAGAGAAAGAAACAGTGCAGCAATCAAACCCGATCCAGAGCTCCACACCTTAGGATTAGAATCAAGACCAGACCCCAAACACACTTAGAGCTGGACCCCAGTATCCACTCCCAGGGACACACCTCCTCCAGAAGGTCGCTGGAGACTTAAGCAGGAATCTTCACCTCGATTAAATATACCTGAGGCTATGGGGGGATGTACATTCACATCCAAACCACCACAGGCTCTATCACAGGAGACAGTGAGATTCTCCCAGGACCCTCTGCTGTTTGCAGTCCATGCGCCCTTCTTCACTCCTCCCACTCTGCTACTGAGCACCCCTCCCCAATTCCAAACTTGTCAGCCTCTGTCTGTGTTAGCTCTCCTTTTCCCCCAACACACAGCCATCTCTGTCAGAAGTGCTGTCTCTTTTGTGAAGCCAGCAGCCTGGTATCCCTTATTTTTGGCTCCTTTGCACCTTCCACGGCCTCTCTTTGGTGGACAGCCCACCGTCTAACCAAACGCACCCTCTCATACGGCAGGGTCCTCAACCCAGCCCTGGACTACTACTGCTGGCTGAAAGAAAGGATGGCAGATGAATGAATAAAAGTAGAAACCCAACGATGCTCGCTAAAAGATTTTTATTACTCCACATGAATGGCTTCTCGAAGATCTTAACTGAATAGAAGAAATGCATAATTTTAAAAAAGGTTTTTGAGAAAAGAAAGCAAAGTACTATGAGCTTCTTTCCTGTATGAAACAGAGACACTAATAAGACTAAAATCTTTTGCAAACATGTACACTGACAAACGGCTTCACAGTCTGGACTGATTTGCTACATTCAAGGATTTTAGTTAGGTTCCATATAAGAGAAACTAGTCCTATAAAGAGTTGTATCATCTACACAATAAGATAAGGCGATTACAGTAGGCTTTTAAAATATTGGTGGCTTAAAGGACAAGAATGTGACTTGGATCTAAGTGCTTAAGAGTCCTGAACAAGCCTAAACAAACATTTTTAATCAGCATTAGTGCTTTAAGAAAATTTTAATCCTCCACTTAAGACACACTAATATATAAGCTGGCAGAAATGAAAACAAAACAAAATCAAACAAAAAACCCTGTCACCTTTGCCATACATTATCGAAATGCACGAAAGCAAATGTGTTTCAGAGTCCCTCACCTGCTGTGCAGGAGCACATAATAGGAAAAGAAGTCAGGAACGATGGATTTTATATTCTAACTGCTATCATTGGCTCTTTCTTGGACAACAAAACAGTGTCAGGAATAGAGAAGAAGAATGATCTGTCATAACAAAGAGGAAGAGTGTGTGTAAGTTGATAATTACACCTGCTGGTGTGAAGCAAATACCAGGGCTTATGCTATCTAATGGCTTCTACTCCAATGCTTTCCTCCCCAAACTGCAGACAAGAACTGGAGAGATGTCTCAGCAGTGAAGTGTGCTTCCTGCACAAGCTTGAGGGCCTGAAGGAGCCTGAAACTGCCCAAGTTTGAATTTCCCGTGTAAAGAGCTGGGCATGACCAAACACATCCGCAAGCCAGTCCCAAGAGAAGCAGAGGCCAGAGGATGGCCTGGGCTTGAGAAAAGCAGAAGCCAGTATGAGCCCAGTGCTCAGCTGTCCCACGCCACAGAGGACTCTGTCCACAGGAAGCAAGGATCCAAAGTTCTGACCACAGCCACCCAAAGGCACAGCAGGCCATGGGAAGAGCTTGCATGTGTGCCATGCAGGCCATCTCTTTCTTGTATCAAATATGCGCCTATTTCCCAAAGCAAGAACACATTCTCTGTAAACATAATGCCTAGAAGATAAACAAAATGTTCATCAGCTTGTGTGGTATGATGTGTGAGTGTGTGAGTGTGTGTGTGTGTGTGTGTGTGTGTGTGTGTGTGAGAGAGAGAGAGAGAGAGAGAGAGAGAGAGAGAGAAAGACAAACTAACAGATGACTCTGATGACTGAGGAGAGAGAAAGAATAGCAAAATCACCTGCCCAATAAGAAGTTGAGCAGAATACAATGTTACAAAATGTACATTCATTGGTGAAAATGAAGCCACAAAGAAAGAACTACCTAAATGAGAAAAAATGTGTAATTACAAAAACATATAGTAGAAATTACAACTGGATCTGTCTCTGTCTCTGTCTCTGTCTCTCTCTCTCTCTCACATACACACACACACACACACACACACACACACACACACACACACAAGAAATAAGATGACACCAAGCAGAGCTACCACCATGTTGGGTGCCTCTAGCATACTTTTTTTTTGGGGGGGGGGCAGGGTCCCTGTTTCTACAAGCAATTTAATTTTTTAAATGTTTTACAAAATTCATATATGCCTTTGTGAGGCCTAATGATTTTACAGAATAATTAGTGGAAAAGAAGTGTTCTCATATTGCTCATTGTCCAGTCGGTGTTTGAGCTGATTACTCAGCGTCTAGGCTCCCTCACCAGCTCTTCGTGTTCTTGGTGTGAGATGTTCTAAGTGAGCGAAGGTCAGCAATGCCGTTCTGACTCCTAACACCACTGCTTTTCTGAGTGTGTTTCCACTGGAACAGTGTATTTCCCCACCTCTGCATTTCCCTAACCACATTTCATGCTGGCCACTCCATCACTCCAGATGTGCCCAGCCAGGAATCTCATCTTCCAATCTTCTCCCAAAGGTTGGGGATGACAAGAGGCCAATATTACCCAGAATGTTCAGAAAACATAAATGTTTATTCATTTTCTATCACTGCCCGTAGCTCACGGGAGCAGTGATCATATAAATACACACACACCGCTTGTAGGTCGATGAAGGTGTGCCTTTTATTGCGGGGAACGAGGCAGTATATATAAAGCTTCCTGGCCAATCAGGGAGCTAATGGTAAGAACCTGTGGTCATGATGTGCAAATAGTCTAATCAGGACTACCTCCTGAAACTCATTAAGCCAAGCCCCTCTTGGCAGACTGTCAGGTGCCGTCCAAGACTAAGCCAGGGTGTGCCTTCAAAGGCCCCCAAAGGCTTTCGCCCCTGACAATTTTCTGCTCTTGTTAAATTCATTTCTGACCACGACTTCTTTTGAAACCCTTATGGGCATTACTATATTCCTAGAATGCAATTTCAACACTGGCATTCTCCTGGCTTTGCACAGAATACCTGCAATGGAGAAGGGGAACATGGGGGATCATGAAGAAGAACGCCCCCATTTGTGCAAGAAGCATCTACCTCTCACCAACACGGCATAAGGGTGGATACTTCATGTCAGCACCCTGATTGAAGGCAAGGAAAGGCAGGAGTCAAGGAGTCTGCGGACACTACAACAGAGCAATCCCCAAAGCTCTCTGCAAATGACATGGCACCGTTACTAGACTTCTCAGGAAGAGCGAGGGACCATCCTGGTTCTCAGGAGAAAGGATGTGGGATGTCACCCTTACTTCCCTGAGGCACTATTCTGGAAGCTGTTAAGAACACACGCAGACTCACACATGACTTGAGTCCAGGGGTTAGCAAGAAACCACAGGTACCACAGTGCCATGAACTTGTGCCTCATTCTCACTCAGTCTTGACAAAGAAAGAACGGATAATCATGAAGAGCTATGATTTATCCGTCAAGCCTGGAATGAGAGCCAGCCCATGTACCATGATGCCATAGATATAAGTCATGGAGATTCTTGGGGCATCTGATTAATTTTACATGAAAAATGGAGAATACAGATCAAATTTCCCTCCACAGAGAAGAAACACAGGCCAGGCTCCCAGCTCAATGTACCTCATGTAAAGGAAAAGACCACCCCAGTTCTTACCAGAACGTTGAAAATGTTGTCTAAGGTATTCCAAAGCAGAGTGTTGGGGTGAATGGTAAGACAAACAGTTCTGGCCAGAAGGCTGTGATTCAAGGATCAAGGATGACTGGCTGCATCTCTCAACGCTATTAGACTTTTCATTACTGTAGCCTAATAATATCTGACAGAAAACAACAGAACTAACATTCTTTAGTCTCATGGCTTCAGTGGGTTCAGTCCACAGTCACTTGGCCCATGCACTTCATTCAGAACATCACGGTGATGGGAACATGAGGTAAGGGATAGCTTCACTTCATTGCAGACAGGAAATAGAGAATGTGAAGGACCCATGGCCATATCACCCCCAGTACACCTGATCTCATAAGGTCTCAGAAGCCAAGCAGGATCTAGCCTAGTCAGTCCTTGAATGGGTAATCAAATTACCTTGAGTGGGTAAACAAGCAATCAGCAAATAGCTGATAGCTATTTGCTGATTACTTGTTTAGAGAATGTAATGGCCTTAGTTTGCTGTTTACTTGTTTGAAGAACTAATTCAGATAATGCATGATAAGATTTATAATCTACACTTGGTGAAAATTAAGTAAATATTGGCTGTTATTATATCAATAAATGAATGCATTTTAAACTTGTTAGTTTAAGATTCTGATGTAACTGGCATTTTTAAAAATCTCATTATTTTACAGCTAACGGAGAGGAAATAATGGATAAATAAGTTTTCATTTCTTGAGTTCTCTATACTATCATTTTTCAAAACTTCTTTTTCAAATCACTTTCCACTGAAACCCGTCATTATCTTTGAATATGAGTCAAATGAAGTGAATGAGAATAAACTAATAATTGTGATCACGAACCACAAGAACTAGGTAAAGAAAGGGGTCTGATGTCTCCTTGTGTTGCCTCATTATTGTCTTACAATAAAAGGCTCCCATTCCATCTTATTCCTATTGCAGTGATATAACACTGTGGGAGTTTCAGATGCCGCGTGTCAGTTTCTGAAGGCTACATTTCAAACCGACATTACCTTCATGTCATGTCAAATCAACTTTATCATCATGTATTTGTGATTCTCATTGCCATTTATAGAAATTCACTTGGAATCCACATAGCACCTATCGGGTAAGCAGTGTTCCTTGGTTGGGAGAAACCCCTTCCTCCAATCTACCTTTGTGGTTGAAAACAGATAGAGCATAGGATAATATATGCAAAAGGAAAGATTTAAGATCTTGTCTTCAGAGTGAATAACCACCTTTTAGTTAACCCTCAAGGGGACCAGCTGTTCACATGTTCCTGTGAATTAGTCAGCCTGTTGCTTCTCCTCAGAATAGCCCCAAGAAAATAGAAATGTTAGGTACAGAAAGGAAAAGGAAGACTTGAACGGCCTTCTCAAGTGTTACCACTTAAATATGAAATATTCCCCCACAGACTCGTGTTTTGAATGCTTACCCACTTCTGGTGACACTATGTGGGGAGCAGTGAAGTCCTTTGGAGGTGAGGTGTAGCTGGCTGATCACAAGAGGCGAAGTCTCTGAACATCAGCCCTGCCTGGTTCTGTGTTTCTCTCTGCTTCCAGGCCCATCGTGATGTGAACAGCTGTCCTCTGCCACTTACCTGTGCCCACCATGCTACAAATGTGTTCCGGCTATCACACCCTCTATGCCATGAGGGTCCGAGACCTCTGATCCTTTGAGCCAAACTCAATCTTTGCTCTGTAAATTGTTTCTGCCATGTACTTTGGTCACAATGACCCAAAAGTAACTAATACACAAAGAAAGAGAAAATGGAGCATTTATTGATGAAGACAAGCAGGGTCCAGTTACACAGGCCTGTAATCTCAGCTACTCTAGAGGCTGAGGCAGGAGAATTATGAATTTGAGGACAGCCTGGGCTAAAGAATGAACTCAAGGCCAACCTAGGCAACTTAATGATACCCTGTCTCAAAAATTTACAAACAAGAGAGGGAGGGCTGGGGTATAGCACAGAGGTAGTGTGCTTGCCCAGCATTCATGAGGCCCTGGGTTCAATCCCAGACAAACACACAAATAGACAAAAGGATCTGCCAATTAAGGGTGTGTGTGTGTGTGTGTGTGTGTGTGTGTGTGTGTGTGTGTGTGTGTGTGAAAGAACACAGGAGAAACAGAGATCAGAGATCATCAAAAAGATTTTCTAGAAATCAGCTCTGAAGCCAGGTCCCTGACCCTCCACAAAGCCTATTAAGCCGCCTTCTTTCCCCTGACCCAAAGGGGGAACTCCCTGAGACTGTCTCGTTGTGTGGATGTGTGTGGCAGTGGTCACAGGGTCCATCTTGGCTGAGATGGTCACCCCATAGCCATATCTGATCTGGAACAAGTAGCAGGTCACATTCAGGGCCAGCAGCGAATGGTCAAGCTCGCGCTGGGGTTCTCTGGAGCCTCTTAGTGCCTGTGGAAGGCAGAGACAGACCAGATACCCAAGTTCATAAAGCTAACAAGCGTCTGGGCCTCGCAGCAGCTGGCCCGCACAGCTGAGGCTGGACCTGCGGTTCCTTCTCATGCACCTGACACTGGGGGAAACTCTCCTAAAGGGACTGTGGGCGAAGGCCACCAGAGAGGCTTTTCAAAAACAATTGAGAATACCTTTCCCTCTCAAGGTTTCTCAGTCCTGCCACAGCGATCTTACTAACATTCTGTCAGAGACTGATTTTCAGACAAAACTTTATTTTCCACAATCTTCCCCTTTGCAACTGCCTATTAATTACCTCTGTTTTGTCAGCTGGCTTTACACACAGGACCTAAATGTTTAGTCTGCAGTTTATGCAATCATTCTCCTGCTTCGTAATTACTCGCAAGAATTACTTAGCTCGGAAGGCACCACCACAAAGCCTGTGCCTTCATTTTCTGATAATAGCACATTATCAGGTCTGCCCTCCCAGCGTCTGGCTTGAGGGTTGGGATGACTGCACCATATTGGTCATACTTCTCACTCTTGGGTAGGGAGCCTGGTGAGTGGGTGAGGTGAGCCAGGGCGCACCAGGTGGGGGGTGAGAAAAGGCCTCTGTCTCCTTGGCAGGCATGGAAGCGTTCCCACAGGTCCTGAGGCAGGAGGAAGGCATCTGCATTGCATTTTCCAAGTTACAATAGTGATGCCCCTTGAAAAGTACCCATAGCAGTTCTTTCCCTCACCCTGACTTGGCCCAAGGATTCAGGAAAGATGATCCTAACCATTAGGCCTGGGCTCCAGGCTTCGGGAGAAAAGGCCAATGGGAAAGAGGTTTAAGAAGGTTCCGAGGAGATTTCCTTGCTAGAGCAGCTTTTGCATGTGGGGGTGAAACTCCAACCCCCCCCCCCATCAATGCCCTCAGTGGTTCTAGCTTTGTCGCTATTGTCCTCACTCAAAACCGCTTCTGAGTCAGGCATGGTGGTGCACGCAAAGGGAGGAGGACCTTGAGTTCAAGGCCACCCTGAGAGTGCATAGTGAATTCTAGGTCAGTCTGGGCTAAAGCAAGATCCAACCTTGAAAAAGCAATACATAAATATATAAGTAAATTGAAAACAACAAGAAACCCCCAAACCCTGCAATTTGGCCACTTTGGCTTCTTGTTCATTCTGGTTCGCACAGACCCTTCCTCTGCCATTCCACTCACACCTCTGTCTGCCTGGAGAGCCCCTCCCACCTCTTCCAGAGAGATTTTCTTGGCCTTCTAGCCCCATGGAATCTCTTGCATCTTTTTAACAACTCCAAATATTCCATGTGGAAGTTTACCTTGAAGTTAATGTCTTCCTCCTGCTGTTTATCCTAAAGATTCATTCGGGTTTCTGTGACTGCTTAACCTTGCCGTGGTGATTCTGTTGATTTCCAGTGCTGGGGATCAAACTCGGGTCCTTCCTCATGCTAGATATATTTTCTTTATAAATATAAGTCCCTTGAAGGCAAAACCTTGTCTGACTGTTCATATCTCACACTAACACTCTTCCGTGAGTCAATTGCTATGTGACAGATTGACTGAATCTTTACCTTCTAGCCAAGGTCAGGGTAAGAATCTCAGAACCTGTGACTCAGCCCTTCAGCAATGATGTCTAGTCCATCCAATAATTGGTCCTGGAGTTTTGGGCATTGCATTTATCTTCTCGTTCCTTTATTCTAACTGTATGCCTACTGCTATATGTATACACTCAATGTATACACTCAAGTCTTTTTCTCCCCCTAGACTCAGAGCCAACTTGCTCTCTGCCCCTTTCAAAGGAGAATTAGTCATGGTTACTGAAAACTGGGGAACATATTCAGGGTAAATATTGTAAATATCGCTGGATGAGATTGCTTTTCACCCCAAATCGGAACACCCGCTGGATTTGTAAATATTTACTGTAACTTATGGCAAAAAATATTGGCTTCCTAAGCTATATTGCTGCCAAAATATTTCTTTCCCACGTGCCTGCTTAGAGTTCTGGCCTGTGGCTGGCAATAGACCCTTAGTCTTAACCTCACAGCAATGATAAAACTTCAAGTGGACTTGTATGGAGAGAAAAATGGAGAAAGGGAGAGAGAGAGAAAGAGAAAGAGAGAAAGAGAGAGTGATTAAAAGTGCTTTTATTCTTTTTTTTTTTTTTTTTTTTTTGACGCAGGGACTCATGTAGCCCACCCGGGCCTCAGACTCACTATGTAGCTGGTCCTCCTGCCTCTGTCTCCTGTGTGCTGGGATTATAGATGAGCCACCACACCTCCATTTATGCTTTGCTGGGGATCAAACTCAGGGTCCTGGGCATAGTAGGCAAACACTCTACCAACTGAGTCACACCTCCAGGCCCCCAGATGCTTTTTCTAATCTTATCTGAAGTCTGTTATCTGGCTTAGAGGAAACAGCAATCTAACAAGTGCAAAGGCTGCATAAAGCCTGGGCAAGGATGAGTCACCCACAGGGTTGACAGATCCCCAACGCATACAGGTTCCATTCTGCTTAAGTGTGGGGAACACTCACCACCCCACCACAGCTGGGGGCCATGTGACACTCATGGACACACAGTCTCCGGACCTCACAAGGATGACCATAACAGAATTCTCACCAAGGTCCCACCACCTAGAGGCCAGCTGCCCACTCTCCCTGCACCTCTGCCCGTTCACCACTAAACTTCCTCCCCTCCCAGCCTGTTTTCTGGCTCTTGAGCCTACAGAACCGATCTGCTTCTGTGCTGGCTTCTGGCTTTGGGACTGTTCTGAGCTCCACAGAGAAATCCATTAGCTAGAAGCCACGACAAACAGCATCTTCTTTACTCAAGATGCTACTGAAAGGGGGAAAGCCAGGGAGGTTCCATTAGCCAACTCACAATAATAATTGACCTCTTCGGGTCCCTAACCACTGCGAATTATTCACACCGCCCAACTGAGCCCAGCCTCCTTCCTGCCTCAGGTATCACCAACGCAAGGTCCTGCCTGAGAAAGGACCTGGGTGTGTGTAGAGGGTACCCCAGTCCTCCCTGAGAAAGGTCCTCTTGGGTCTACTTTACTCCTTACCCCTTTCAGGGAGACTATTCTGCATTGACTTTGACTTAAGTTGCCCCTGTCAGATGGACTGGAGACCTTGGGGAGATATTTAGGACCTCCATCTTTCTGCCAGCCAGATTATGCCAACAGTTCTGCCCATGCTTCCTCTTGGTGCTCTCAATAAGGTTTCAAGTCAGTTCTCTTGGCATGAAGTGAGGTAAGAGGCCAGTGCCAAAGGGAGGTCAGAGATGAGAGAGCTTTCCTCTCCACCCCCTTGGGGCCCATGTTTCCTGCTGTACCTCACACACCCGTGTTGCCCTTCCCTCCATCTTACTGTGAGATAACTTCAACCCACTTTTTTTCTGAAAAGCTGATTCTTCTTCCTTCCCCCAGTGTCCTCTAGAGATGAGCAGAAAGGCCCCCTGAGATGGCTGATGAGATCCAGTCACACCCTCATGCTACCTGGTCCCAGCCTGGTCTGAGTCCTTCCAAGAGCAGGTGGACGACAGCCCTGCCTCAGAGCTCAGTAAGGGGGAAGTATGGCATGGGGCCCAGAGGCAAAAATTCTCATCAATGTACAGAGAGTGACCACAGGGCAGTGTGCCTTCCTTAGCGTGGCACTCCGTAAGTCTCCTGCCCACGAAGCTGGCTCTGACATGAAAAGCTCCAGGAATTGTAGCCATGGACATGGAACATGTGCCATTTGTGGCTAATTACTATAAAGTACAGTAACAATTGTGCATTTCATAATTACAAAGTGAAAATATATAATCATTACATCAACACCGCTTTGTAATAATACAATGCAAGGTATTGTTTTTAACTAGCAGTGGGTTTACTTTGTTGAATAGCACACTGATTACAGAACTAAGCCCCGGTAACCTGCAGACAGTCTTCAGAAGCAAAGCCTCTACTCACAAAGTTTAGCTTGAGAGGGCTGTGGATGACGTAACTCAAAAAGACATGGCCCTACTCAACCCCAACCTTAACCAGCAATAGGAGTTGACTGTAAACCTCCTTTCTTCCAGTCAATTAAGGGCAAACTAGCTAATTTAAATTGTAGGTCATGGTAAGAGAGGTGGTTCTTAAACTTACGGAATTTATAGACCAATAAAATTTCCAAGAAATTTAGAAGATGAACATGAACAAGTCCACTTGAACTTGCAACGTAAAGACACCAGAAGACATTCATTCTTTTAAAAGGGGTATTTATGACAAAAATAATGAGAATGTGAGTTCAAAATAAAGTGAGATCTTTTATATTATTTGCTACATGGATTTAGTAGAATAGACAGCTCACACCATCATAACTTTTCCTCGTTTAGCCAGAGATGAAAATTTTTCCTGTCAGCATGGATGGCTGACTGGCAGGGATTTTGGGGCCAGAAGTCAGTGTCTACAGGAATGCCGATTAAGAAGATTCAAATATTATTTTGTTTTCACTTGGGTGATTTCTTAAGTCCCAGTCTTTGCTTTAAAGGAAAAACTCATTTTGATATTGCCATCTGGATGTCAGCTCCTCATCCTTCTGCACCCCATGCTAATTTCCCTCCCTTAGAGGTCTGGTTATAGCTGGGTCAAAGGTCAAACTCTTACCTGCATCTGTGGAGCCTCCAATGCGCTCCTCGTGTTCCCAGGATCTGTGTCTTGGTTCTATGAGTCTATCGGGTATGAGTTCTTCCAAGTGTTCATTCCTTTATAACAGCACGAGGTCTTCCTCAATTCACATCAATTCTCTCTTTCTTCAACTATCCTCGTGGAAGAAGAGCAGATAAACCCACTTCCTCTTCCAGAATATTTGGGCCCAGCAGTGGGTGCCTTGAGTATTTAACATTGGCCACAGCAGGACTTCTAACATAACACGATCTCCTTCCCCTCTAAAAAGAGAATTGTGGTGGATTTGATGTTTTCATCATTCATTACTTAGCGCTAATTGATTCACAGACCCATTGAAACATTTTCTTGTTCCTTGAGCGGTCAGTAATCCTCCTGCTCATCTAAATGATCAAGTGAGCAGGATTTGGGCATGAAGTGTCTCGAGTGAATAGAAGAAATGAAGAATGGTTTCCCATCAGAACTAGATGGTGAGACCCTATTGTTGAAGACTTCACATGTTTGGGTTGCAGATCACTGAGAAATCAAGCTGGAGCTGAGCTGGAAGCCTAACTCCCTGGTGACTAGCTGTCAGGATGCTGGAAAGACCCATGCGGCCTACGGGGGAGAAAAGTCATCGATGGTCTTTGCCAGAAGTGGACCTCGCAGGCTTTATGGCTGGAAATCCAGGTCAAATGTACCTATTGGTGCAATGGTGGCTTATCTGTGTTATGGGGTGTTGCAGTCAACTTTTTCTGTTGCTGCCCAGAAAGAACCCAAGCAAAAGCGGCTTGTGGAGGAATGGGTTTATTTGGCTTACGGACTCGAGGGGAGACTCCATCCTGGCAGGGAAAACGATGGCATGAGCAGAGGGCTGGACATCACCTCTGCCACAGCACTGCAAACAGCGGCAGGAAGGTGTGACAAACACTGGCAAGGGGGAGCTGGCTTATAACCCCATAAGCCTGCCCCCAACAACACAGCTCCATCAAGGTTGTAAAATCCAAACTGCCATCAGCTGAGGATCAATCACTGAGAACACATTCGTTTGTTTGTGAGGGTCACCTGGATCAAACCATGACATGGGGGAAACCAACTGCTCTCTGATTGGACTCGAGGCCCTCTCCATGGGATAGGATCCGTGTGTGGCACTGAAAACCTAATCAAAAGCCTATAGCAGGGGAGGTCATAAACCCTAGGGGGAAACTTCTACTGCTGTCTGGCCAAATGGACACATTATGGCCACCAAACTGCCCTCTCATTACTTATGTTTATGCCCATAGATTAATGTGTTACCTCACTTTTGGTTAGAGAAGCTACTCTTTTCCAATGACAAGGACTACTAGAGAGATTCAAAATTCACCGAAGTGCTGAGAAGATAAGCTATCTCTAACACACCTTCTAAGGCCCAGGAAACATTGCAGAGGTAGCAGAAAGGATGTCAGAGCCAAAAGAAGGGGAGCTTTGCAGCGAAGTCTTCCAGATAGAAAACAGCTGTGGTGTTCGTGATAATTCCTACTCGAGGCCTGGGTCATAGGAGGGAAATCAGGATGACATTAAAATAGAAGAATTGGAAAGAAGGATGGATTCAGTAGAGGAGAGACTTGGAGGAGGAGAAAGGAGGGAAGAGATTAGGATCATGGTCTGCTGTCTAGATGTACAGACGTTGACAGGAAAAAGTTAACAAAAAAGAGAGAAAGAAAGGAAGAGGCTGTGCGGCAGGTGGTTGTATCAGCCTTCTAGATTTTTCAGAACTCAGGCCTGCTGTTCACTTTGTGGCCTGTGCTCAGTCACCATCACCAGTGTGCCTTGGCACAGCACCGTGCCATTTTCTCAGGGCATTTGCAGTCCTTAATCTCTTTATTGATAAATGATGCTGCTTCTCCAATCACAGATGATAAAACCGAGTCTTTCGGAATTTTGGTAATCTTTCGGAATTTTGGTAATGTACTTCAACACACCAAATTAAGTTATAGTCTGGTGAGACTCTGATGCAATTATCTCTCCTAATTATAAATTCCAAACTTTCCCCATCACTCGGATCACGGATGGATGACTCATCGTTAGCAATATTATGAAGCCTTGTAAATGGAGAGCAGGTACAGGAACTTCAGAGTCATAATAACCAACTCAACTTACTTAGGAGACATGTGAACTCAGGACACAGTCTCGGACCCTCTGTCTACAATATTACACGACAAGCCTTCGTCACAGAACCACCCGTGAGACCACAGTGCGCAATCCTGCCATAAGCTGAATATTATAAAACTATTTCAAAAGACTTCTCAACAGTGGAAACTCTAATTACACATCACATTTCAAAAAATAAATATAGATTTATTTTAAGTTATACCAAACACTTTTTATTTGGACCAAGTAACCTGATGTGTTCTTAAAGCTATTCATTCTTCCTTATTTTTCCTGGACTGGGGTTTATGGACTCAGCTTTATTTCGAAAATGAACTTGCTTACATATGAATCACTTGCCGTCCTCATTTCACACCAGAAGGTCTATGGGGGTGGGGGTGAAAGGGATAATGGACAGCAATGACAAGCTTCCATAAGAATTTGTAATTTACTCAGATAAAATGAGCCCATTCTCCATGGGCTTCCTTTAGAAAGAAATTAGTTAAGAAACATTACGCCCTAGCATCTTTGGATCACTGAAATACGGCCACCAGGGATGGGGTGAGGCCTCAGTTAAATGCCATTCAAATTCCAATCAGATCTGCCAACATCCATTAGCTTTATGTCAAGTGTATACATTCAGAAAAATTTTTTAAAAATGGAGCAAAACTTAAAGATAATCTAAAGACAAAAAAGGTGATATAATAAGACAGATATAATAGGGAAAATGCAACAGGGGCCCCCATAGTGCACCCAAAGTCACTCTGTCTAATTGGAAATCCCCCTCCAGCTCCCACCCCAACCAAGTACTTGAATCAATTAGTGCCATCCAGCATGGAAAAGGCCAAAAGAAAAAAAAAATCACAGTCCTTACAGCCAATATTTTCCACTGAGTCCCCCCTCCTCTTCTCCCTGAGGTTAATAGTGAAAGCTCTGTTTGTTGCACAATGCATTAATTCTTGCTGCTTGCAAAAAATTATTTTTGGAGGTATCATATTTTAACATAAGTTTCCATGAATCTTTCCACATGATTCCCTTGCTTTTTAAGCACTTCCCTCCCAGCCAGGCTCACCCAACAATGCCCACGTTTCATACACCCTGGGCTTAGGGACAGGCCAAACGCTGTGCTCACCAGCCTGGCCCACAGCCCGGGTGCCGGTGGGGAAGAAAGAACACTTGCAACTGAGCTCAAGCGACATGGTGGCTTTTAGCTGTCAGATGCATCCGAACAGTCCCGGCACTTTTCCTTCACATGAAGGGATTTTCCAAGAATCTCAGCAATCTTTGGAAATCTGCATTATTGTAGGGAAGAGTTCCTTTCCTCCCCCCCACCCCCCAGGCTTTCTCCAGCTCTTTCCTCCCACCTGACTTCAAGGGAGAACTTCGTGAAAACCCAGGCAGGGCAATGATTGGTTCTTTTGCCAAGGCTTAAAACAAGAGGCTGATTAAAAGAAAAGCCACAGTATAGTCTTCTGTATTTTGATGAGCTTAATTATGCCCGATTTTGTTTACTGTGTTCTCCACTCAAAGTGGCAGACTAAGAAAGGACGGCTCCGTTTGGAAGAAAATCTGTCTCAAGTCAGGAAAGCCCCAAACACACCACAGTACTCAAGCCTGGGCCCAGAGACTAGTAGCTTTCTTGTTTCCTTCTACTCCAAGGGCTGTTGCTACATTAAAAATGCATTTTTTAAAATATATATTTATTGTCCATAATGAGTTACATTATTTAGTGGGCAAACAATGAGCTGTTATCCCGAATTCCCCAATTCCCCCGCCTCCCCATCCCTGATCAGTTGGATATCTTCCTCCGTGGGCTGTCTGGATTAGTCTTTGATCCTGGCTCTCGGGAGGCAGAGGTAGGAGGATCACCATGAGTTCAAGGCCAGCCTGAGACTACATAATGAATTCCAGGTCAGCCCAGGTTAGAGTGAGACCTTACCTTGGAAAAAAATTTTTTTTCAATTTTTTTATATTAGACTTCTCTCTTCTGTACTGGGCCATTTGAAACACAATGAACAGAGTTTCACTTCTCTCTTGCCATTTGATTGGGTTTGACTCTGTGAGCCTCAATTTCCTCCCCAATTATATGAGGATCGTGAGGCTACACTGACAGGCTGGGTTGCTCTGATGATGAGGAGAAACGCGATGTAAATCTTAAAACACCTTGGCCGGCTCAGTAAATAAAAGATGCTTGTATTAGTTACTACTGGTTTGACAGACTATTGTGTTGGGGCCTCCCCAGTGAACACCTCCCAGTATTCACCCCTGGTAAAGTTCGTCCACATTGAATCCTATCTTTATCACGGGAATTTGATTCAGCCAATGAGACTTTACCAACTGGGATACAAAGAGGCTTGATAATGTACTTGAAAAATGAAGTCTGTTTGCCTGGATCCAATCTGCCGTCTTGGGAGGCCATGTAGGCTCTCTGCTGGAGAGGTTAGGTGGAGATGGCTGAGGTCAAGACTGCAGACAGAGGCCAAGTACAGGAGAACTGAAGTATCCCAGCTGAGCTCTGGTTCAAAGTGATCAACACTTCAGAGAACCATGATCTGCCCACAGAACTATGAGAATCCATTCGTCATTGTTAATACAAAGCAAAAACATCTGTAAAAGAAAAGCCCGGTTGAGAAGATAAGTTTTACTCAACTGATGAAGACAGGTGGGCAATAACAAAAGCATGAACTTGGAGTCGGTGAAAACACAGGACAGGAGCTATTTCGAAGATGTGACTGAGCAAACTGTTTCTAAGCCTCGGTTTTATCATCTGTGCATAAAAGTCATAGTAGTTACTTAGCAAAGATGTTGTGAGGATTAAACAAGATAATACAATAAAGCGTTTAGTTGGTGCCAGGCTTTCCTGTTAAAAGTATAAGTAACACTGCAGCTGGAGAGATGGCTCAGCGGTTAAGGTGCTTGCCTGCAAAGCCTAATGACCTGGGTCCAATTTCCAAGTACCCATTGGCACATGCATCTGGAATTTGTTTGCAGTGTCTGGAGGCCCTGGCACTCCTTCTCTCTCTCTCTCTCTCTCTCTCTCTCTCTCTCTCTCTCTCTCTCTCTCTCTCTCTCTCTCTCTGCTGTCACAAGTACTAGGATATCTTGTGCATCTGGCTTTACGTGGGTACTGGGGAATCAAACTCCTGTCCTTATGCTTGGCAGGCAAATGCCTTAACCTCTAAGCCATCTCTCCAGCCCGGGATATCTTGCTTATAACAAGTTGGTTGAGGGTATTGCCCAACTCTGAGACCCTAAGGACACACTGAAGAAGTCAGCTGTTGATACCCAGATCATGTTGCTACCACCACTAAGGTAAGAGGCCACGACTATATACACTCTTTTCCTTTGCTTTAAAGAAAATCTTGACTTTGCGTTTTCACAGGTGCATTAGATTTAGACACAGGGGCCTTTATGCAGCCGCCTACGCCCTCTTTTTATTCTGTGCAGAGAAGAAGAGCTATTGCTGACGCCAGCAAACCTGACTCAGCTCGGGAATCTGACCCAAAGGGATAGGATGAGAAGAGCTCACAGACCCGGAGAGCAGGCTCTGGAGATGTAGCTCGCTATACGCCATGGTGGCAGGCAGTCTTGCTTCAGCCCTAAACAAAGTCCAGGATTTTAGTAAGACTCAAGAATTCTGGAGTTGCCTGTCCCACAAGAAAAGGGGTTGAGGGTCACTGTCAAGGACAATCCCCTGGCAAATGCAGTTGAAGCATACCAGAAGGTACCTGACTGATATGACTTTGAAAGAAATCAGGCTCCAGCAGGGGTAATCATAACCCTCAAACATCTGTTCCTGGCTCCCTATACATCTTTAGGGGAAAGCATAGTATTACCTGCACTTAAGAGCCTGCTGATGAGGAAGGACTGAATGGTTTCAGGCACATACACTTTTCTTAGTGACTTGGAAACTTCTGGTAGGGGACTGATGAAATGGGGTTTCCCGTAGCCCTAGAACTGGAAGGATTATTTAGTTACTATCCACAGCCCTTATTGTCTTATTCAGAATCCCCCCTTCCATGCCTTAGAACTTATTAGTGGGAAATTCCTTCCTCTGGGCTTCTGACAACTGGGAGGTTTGCAGTGCCCTATGGACCTAGGCAGATAGACCCTGTGTTTCTCAGAGACAGCTCCTCCCATCTTCTACCCACAGGGGCTTTTGCCCTGCCTTAGTCCTGCTTCCCAGGAGCTCTCTCCTATGTCTGCTTATCAGCTCATGCGAAGTTCCTAATGCCCCATGGATTTCCCTGGATGCATAGATTATCAAAGGAACATCTGCTTTATTCGTGAAGTCACCCATTCTATATAGCAAGTGAAGGGGGGGGGGGATGTGGCCAGATCAGAGCAAAACTGACAGGCTAGTGCCTACCAGAAGCCAAGACCCTAGGAACAGGGAACTGTGGTGTGGCTGTACAAAAGAGTGAAAGGTAAGGGGCGAGAGGCAGGAGCAGGAGGGAAAGAGGCCATGGTTCTGCCAAGCTCGTCTTCCAGGCCCAGTGACTTCCAGGGGAATCATGAAAGGCCTCTGTAGGAAGCTGAGAAGGTGGTAGGTGTGCCTCCCCTCCCCTCTCACACTTTATCCAGGCTAACGCCGGCCTGCACAAAGAATAGCAGCACTATTATTAGATTACAGGGAACATATGGTTTTTGTGGCTAAATGTAACCAGAACATTTTTTCTTTATTATATAGAAATAGCCCAAAAGAGGATGATACCTACATGAGCTTTCATCCAAAGGTGAGGTTCAGGAGACAGGAACCATGATGGGATTTGCAAGAGCAGTCATGAAAAAATATTCACAATCACACCAGGTCAAGTTCCATATATTGGTTAGGCCGTCACTGGCCCATGCATGGTCCCCTTAGCATCTTTCTGAATCAGATCTGGCTGAGGAGGGAGGAGGGGAACAACAGCTCAAACCAGAGAATGGGGTTTGGGAAGTTGGGAGACTTCTATAATTGCTAGGGTGGGGGACCCTTCTTGGCCTGCTGCCTCTCTCACCATTCATTTCTCTTGTCATCTCCTGCCTGCTGACTATAGACAGTTAGCCTCTGCATAGTTTAACACTTGCAGGGCCTGAGATGAGAAGGTTCCAAGCTCTTTTGAACTAGAAGAGTCCTTCCTTCAAAATAAGTGGCATGCCTATGCTACCAGCTCATCATATTCAGACCCAGTAGAAAGAAACATGGAATCAGACAGATGAAGCTGGAAGTATCTCCTTTATTGCTAATGAAGCTACTGGAGCCTGTAGCTTGCACAGAAGAACCAAATGAGTGCCAGCATCGCATCGCCAAACCAAGTATGTCCACAGCAGCTCGGGATAACCTCATGCCTCTCCCCCAAGGGACCGCTCTGATAAAATTGTGGCACAAAAAACCTAGGGGACTGAAATATGTGGCCGGTGAGTTCCTCCATCCCAGAAATCACTCCACCTTTCGGAGGTACAGAGGAAGACAGAAGAAGTATAAAAAGCACCACATTACTCCTCCTGAGAAACACAAGGATTAAGTGACCTTGTGTGCACTTGTTCCTGTCTGATAGACCAGGGCTGCATCTCTGGGATGGAGTGGGAAGTTTAATCTCTGTTGTCAACTCAACTGCATCAGGAATGAAGTAAGAGCCATGCCTCTTGGCTAGATCTGTGAAGGTGTTTCCAGGAAGGATTAGCTGAGGGAGGAAGAGAAGCAACCCTTCCTTCAGGACAAAGCAGTGCTATTTTGCCTGACTGCCCCTGCCACTTGAGGGAGAGTGCATCTACCTGGTTGCTGTTATCCTCCACTGACATTAGAAACCCAGCTTCTTGGGCCATCTGAGGTAGACTGAAGATGGTGGGGGGGGCTCTCCAGACTCCTCCATGCAATCAATGTCAGCCTGGGACTGCTGGGCATCCAGCCTCATGGACTGAGCAGCTACCAGGTTCCCAGACTCTCCAGTATGCAGACAGCTACTGTTGGGCTGCCCGGTCCATATCTTGTAAGCCAATCTAATAAATCCCCTTTGTGATATATATTAATTCTATCAGTTCCATTCCTATAGAAAATCTTTTTTATTTTTAAAGTATTTTATTTATCTACTTGAAAGCAGAGAGAGTAAGAAGAGAGATGAGTTTTTAAAATGAGAATAAGCTTTTCTTTTTAAGGAGAAGGATCATATTTTATACATCTTTTGAATGTTTCATGGCTTTTATTCTTTAATATTTTACTTATTTATCTGCAAGCCAGAGAGAAATAGAAGAGAGAGACAGAGAGAATGGACATGCCAGGGCCTCCAGGTACTTGCAAACGGACTCCAGATGCATGTGACAATTGGTGCATCTGGCTTTACGTGGGTACTGGGGAATGGAACTCAGGTTGTTAGGCTTTGTAGGCAAGTGCCTTAACCACTGAGCAATCCCTCTAGCCCCCATTCCTCTAGAAAACCTTAACTAACATAGACAGAATAGGGAAGGGACCATGCACTCCATATGTCTCCCCTTGGGTGCATCTGGGCAGCTTCCAGCGAAACATCTTTGGCAAACACTGCCTCGATTCTTCTGGCAAGAGAGTCTCCCTGCATGAAGTGATTTTTTTGGATGGAAAAACTCAGCAGAAGTGCCTGTGAAGGGTGGGCTCAGGTCCTGTGCTTCCCACCAGCCATGCAACCTGGTCTTCTCCATTACTTTGTGCTGCTGTTTGACCAGAGCAGAGATTCAGGGGTTGTTCAGTGCTGCTGTGACCCATCATATTTCCCTCGTTGATTTATGGATGTGGCTGCTGTATTTTACCCACCGTGCTGCCCAGACAGTGCCTGTCACCAGCCCAGCACGGGGGCCGGGGGCAGCTCTGTGCCCTGCCAGTCAGCCAGCCCTCCCTGAGGAAGGACAGGATAAAGCCAGCTGCTCCCTCAGCCCCATTCAGAAACCAGACTAACCCACCGAGCCTGACCTCCCTCCCATCATAATAGAACTGTGGGCCTCCTGTGGGACCCAAGCCAGCCAGCTGTGCTTTGCTTTGAACTTCCATCATTAACAGCCATTCATCTACTTGATTGGCCAGGATAACAACTCCTGAAAAAAGCAAAAAATGAATGATGACTACCGTCTTGGGAGTGAGAATTGGGGACAGAACTGTGTGGCTCATATTATTGGATATTTACTCCTAGGCTCCTTCCCATTGTGAACTTTTAACTTTGGTTTTGTGGGAGGACAAGAAAAAAGTCATAAATTCTTTAAATAAACCAACAAAAGTTCTAGCTTTAGAGGCACTCTCTTTAAAAATGCACACATCCAGCAATATAAATGTCTAAATATATGCTATAGTATTTTATATATGCAGTATCTATAAGCACAATATATGTTTATATATTATACACATTATATCTGTAAAGTGCTCTGCATATGAGAGTCCATGTTCTATACATATATTACATATGATAATACATGTACATGCTCTAGTATAATATATACATACTATACACATAATATAAAGATTTCTTTGAAGCACACACACACACACACACACATACACACACACACACACATACACACACACACACACACATTGGTTCAACAAAACTTCAAATTTTCAGCCAAGAAAAATCACAGGAGAGAACCTAGCCCAGTATTTTGTTATAGTAATATATAGTGTTTACTGAATGTCATTGGAAAGTCACATGTCAGGCTGAGAAGATGTGTGTGTGTGTGTGTGTGTATCAGAAGAAGTTCCTTAAATCATATGGAGTTTTAGAAGTCCATAGACTACAATTAATATCCTGTGCTCTTTGGAAAGTTTAAGTAAAGAAAATTAAGACAATTGAAACTACATATAAGACACAGAGACCTAAATGAATCAGCCACAAAATTGCTACTACCATAATGAAGTCTGTGCTAAAAAGTGAAGCATCAGGCAAAAGAACCAATTCTTGAGAACTATGTGTTTAACAGCCATGAAGCTGGCTGGAGAGATGGCTTCATGGTCAAGGCGCTTGCCTGCAAAACCTAACAACCGGAGTTCCATCCTTCAGAACCCACATAAAGTCAGGTGCACAAAGTGGCACATGCATCTGGAGTCCATTTGCAGCAGCTGGAGGCCCTGGCACACCCATTCTCTCAGTCTCTCTCTTCTATCTCTCTCTGCTTGCAAATAAATAAATAATTTAAAAAAATTAAAAGCCATGAAGCCTTCAAAAGGTGTATAAAATGGGATTCTTCTCCTTAAGAAGGAAAGAGTTGTTTTCACTGTTAAAAACTCTGAGGCTTACAGCAAGGACAGGGATGGGCACTGGGTGGTGGCACACTCCATGGAGACCATCAGTGTTGTGTGTGTAGAGAGAGAACCTTGCCTTGGGAAACACACCTGAGAGTCATGAAAAGCATGCAGGAAAAATAGGCTTTGAGAGAAATCCAGTTTGTAAGGTGCAGGCGTGCCGTAACGAATCCCCTTTCAACAGATGAATGGAGCGATTCCAGGAAGAACCCCAAATTTTTGTCCTCTGGGGCGTTTCTTGAGTACACAGATGTCATCACGGAGCTCTTCCTTTAGAAGGCTCAGTTCCAGCATTGCTGTCGGATGTGACTTTTCCCTCTGGGCCTACAAAATTCTGTTTCACTTTAGCTGGTCCCTTACCTTCTTCAGAGGAATGCCTTTGTCTCCTTGCTGCTGCTGTTGGGAGAGAACACTTCCCTCCACCTGCTGGGGACCATGGTGCCCTCTCCCTGTGACCTCACTATGCCACCTCTCCATGTCACTCGAAATCAGAGACAAATGAGGCAGCCCTACGGTACAGATTTGATATTTCTCTACCTGAAAGCATATCCTCCCCCAAAATTTGCCTGCAGGGAGGTAGGTCTTTCTGGTAAAAATTCCTTCTGGTAGGGATGACAGTCCATTGGCTTGACAAGACTTCAAGATACCAACCAAGAACTCGCCCAAGAGAGCCTAACCTAATTTCTGTTGCAGTAACAAATAATATTTATTAGATGTCATGGAAGGTCATAGCTTAGCCTGAGGCAATGGCTCAGTTGGCAAAATGTTTTCCTCACAAGCATGAGTACCTGGGTTTGAGCCCCAGTACCCACATAATTTCTGGGCATGGTGGCATGTGCCTAGAATCCGAGTTTGGGGGAAGAGGAGACAAGAGAATTCCTGGAGCCTCCTGGCCAGCCAGTAAACTGATTGATGGGTTCCAGGCCAATGATAAATGAATGAAAAAGAGGTGAATCGTGTTCCTGAGGAATGATACCTGAGATTATCCTCTGTCCTCTACATGCAGAGAGAGAGAGAGAGAAAGAGAGAGAGAGAGAGAGAGAGAGAGAGAGAGAGAGAAAGAGAAAGAGAGAGAGTCATCTCTTCAGAAGAGCGGATATATACATGCTCACTTAACAAGCACTGTATGCTGTTTATCATAGATGAGGCCTTGGCCAAATATCAGTCACATCAAGTTGAATGATTCTGAAAAGAGCAGCATTATTACCCCTATTTAGCAGAAGGGAAGATTGGGCACAAAAGAGTTAACTTGCTGGATTGCTCTGTAAGAAACAGGGAGTCCTGGCTGGGGTCCAGATCTTAGTCCAGTTCTCAGAGTTTAATATGGATCTGAATCCCAAAGAAAGCTTGTTAAATAAGACGCAGAGGAAAGGCCCCATCCCTGCATATTCCAGTGCCTGAGAGTTGAGTTGGGGCCTGTAAGTTTGCATAGCTAAGCAGTCCCGATGAGTCCCGTGATGTTGGGTGGGCACCCCTAAGTCATCAACTGAGAAGCCCTGGGCGGTTCCCTGCATACTGGGCTGAGCTGTCCTTAGTGATGCTTGAACCTGAGTGACCTTCACGTGTACCCCTAGGTCGACAACCCCTGCTCTACTTGGAACCACTGCATCCTAGAATCTGGGGGAGGGGGAGAAGGGATTCTCCAATATTAAACCAAATATTCTGATTTAATTGGGATAGTATTTCAACATCCCCTGGCATCATGTTTTTTGAGATCTTACAATGGACAGTAATAATTTGAAGATTGCTGCTCTGTGTTTTCACTTCCAGGAGCTCTGAATTTTCTGATGACGAGGCCTTGATCCTCAGGAGCCGTCAGCATTCGTCTCTAAAGCGTGATGATAATTCACCCAGTCCAGAGATCAGCGGTGCCAAGAGATCAGCTAGTTACCTTCTCGTAAATGTTTCTACTTGGGGCACAAGTCAGTCCTCTGGCTAAAGGGTGCAGCGCACTGTGACTGACTCAGATGGTAACTTGATTTGGGCAGATCACTAAAATGCTCTCATCGTGTTCCCCCAAATTTGGAATGGTTTGTATTACAGAAAGATCTGTTGTAAGTAGGTTCGAAAGTGCACTTCAAAAGGATATCTGATTTGTTCATAAGTTACGATCTGGTCCATTTTAGCACTCATTTCCATAGACCCTGACATGAGCAGAAGCACCTCTCAAGACATCAGTGTTCTCACTCTGCGGTCTGACCAACCTTCCCCTGTGAGTTCTTTATTAATAACACTGCCCATAAAGCTGTGGTGAGCAACAAGACTTTCAGAAATCACCGAGTTGTTTGACAAGACTTCTGTTAATAAAACAGATGTGGACAAAAGTAAGAGAACCATTCAGGTGATGGTTTCTTTTGCTAGGGAAACCCTAGTTCAAGTTAGTCATTAGTCTTCATGAAAAGTTCTCAAGATGAAATGGATTTCACTCATCCAATTACGGTGCCAGTGATCCATTGCCTAGCACATTTTTAAATCACTGTGAATATACAAGAAGCTGCAGAGGAATGGAAATGGTCCATGTGGTCCCGGCAATGTATGGTGTTTGTCTCGTATTGCTTTCACAGGCATATACTTCCATCAGAATAGATGGGGTTGCTTATCTTGAATAAGCAGCTGACCACATGGATGTCCTCAACAACGAAGGCTATTTTGAACAAGCCATGCCCATCACTGCTTGGGTCTCTCTCACCATCCAGTCTCCTCTCTGTCAAGTTAGAATAAAGGGGACAGAGAATAAGCTCCTTCCCGTTCTGCTCACGGTCCTTTTCCTGCTGCTTTGGTACTGCTCAGGGCTTCATGGACTTTGGGCTCCTGTCCCCACACCCTGCCTTTACCACGACCTGGTTCCCATGCTCTTCTCTGCCGTCTCCACCCTAACCATTTCCTCCCTCAGTTGCTCAGCTGTTCTCAGCTTTCTTGTGACCCTTCAATGACACAGGATGGCAGGGGCCTTCAGCAGAGTTGGCACATTGGCCAACCAATCTCCGATGACAAAATAAAGTTGAAAAGCCATGTCATTGCTTCAAACATCTAATAAGATTTTATGTAGGAAAATAAGACTTTATTTCAAACAGAATCTTGAAAGTTCAAGCATAAATCAACCATAGTTTGTCCTAGAACAGAAAAGACAGTTTTTCAAAAAGTTGAAAAAAAATCTACCAGAATTTCAAAGCATGGTAATAATCTCATACCCCACCAAAGTAACGCATCGCCAATAGCATTGGAAACAAAAGAATTTCACTCTTTAGTTATTTTTTTCCTCCTCTTTTCTATCGCTGTTTCATTCTCTTGGGTTTTCTCTATCATACTTCTCTCTCATTCTATTTTTCAACCCAATACCCTCTTCCATTTATGCGGTTATGATATGGAATTTGCTTACCATTAAATCATCTGCTGTAGTTATTAAATATTATTTTTACTACAACCTGACTTAACTTTTAAGATTAAGACACCATCACAGTATTTCCTTACTTAGCATCTAACAAAATAAAAGGGAAAACAAAAGTATAAAGACTAGACCAGAAAATTTTAGCAGCTAAAAATCCAGGAAAGGGTCTAGGCCAAGTCAATGACCTTCAAGATCTAGCAAATAAGGAAAAGGAACAGAATTGAAAAATAAAACAGCTTTCAGTGTTTCCAAAGATTTGACTGAATTCAAGAAGCCACCTTTTTCATTATAGGATCCATTTTCCTTTTTATTCATTAAATTATTACATTTATTGAGGAAAGTATGGAACCAAGGGAAGGGAAACTGATCCACCCACGTGGTATGAGAGCCCAAGTAGTAAGTGAGCTTGGGCCTCAAAGAAACCTGTGAAGGGATTTAGGGAAGAGAAGAAAACTCAGAGAGCTCCTGTCTTGTGGAAGGCAGAAGGGGGCAGAGAGCCCGTGTGGGAGCAGTGGAAGCTCACCAGGACAGGAACCTGGAAATGCAGAGCGATGAAAAGCCAACCAGGTTCCATTTTCAAATGAGAACTTGATGGAGAAGACGCTGGTAGAGAGAAGAGGGTAAAAGGCTTGGGTTGTAATGGAAAAGTTCTGGTGCACACTTGCAGCTCCAGAACCGCAGCGGTGCAGACAGACATCTCTAGAGCTCCCTGGCCAGCCGGTCTGGCCTATTCGCTGAGTTTTAGGCTAGAGAGAGAGCTTGTCTCCAACTTGGGCCAGGAAGACCGGGATGAGTACTAAGATATACAGGATCCCTTGCCACAAGGACTAATACAGACAGCCCACGGAGGAGGATATACAACTGATCAGGGATGGGGAGGGGGGGAATTGGGGAAGTCGGGATAACAACGCATGGTTTGCCCACTAAATAATGTAACTCATTATGGACAATAAATATATATTTAAAA